>OZ018328.1:104381252-104686252 GCA_963969495.1 Ceratothoa steindachneri
GTGAGACGCCGTGGTGGCCTGAAATCCCGGCATCGCAGAAAGCCGCGACAAGTTTGAGAGCCCAATAGGTCCCATTTGGATTCGGACCATGTTTCGCCTCGCCGATTTAAGAACCTTCTCGCGATCGTGCTAATAGGGCTAGAACACTCTAGCTTGCCGATGCTTCGGACCCTGGAACCCTCCATTTCAGACAGAGTGGGTAAAACCCCATTCATCCAACTATAAATCCTCCGGTGCCAGAGTTGGAAGGCAGTATCTGCCGTCTTCCCCCCCATCCTTGCCCTGTCACTATCCTTTGCCCGCCCCCTGTCAGTAGCCACTATTCTTGTCCCGTTGAACTCTGCACAATTTTCTCGAATTTTGCAACATACTTCATATAAATCATCTAGACTTGTTAAACTTGTTATATGTATTCCTACAAATAAAAATTCTGCACATAATATCTGAATAAAAGTAGTCAATCCTGCAATAATTTACCTTATTTTTTATTTCATATGACAATTAGATTCCATATATTCACATTAGACTTTCTTCCTATGATTACCTTAACTTTATGAAGAACGTTGTAAAAAATGCAACTGTCTTAAGAGCTTTGGCTATCGTCAATACCTGTATATATTCTCTTACACACTTTAAATTGATCCTTGTCCGTCGTTATACAATCTCAGTGAGATAAATCTTCCGCTACCTGACAACTAACGGGAACGTCGAACTAAGGTGCTGAGAACATCGGGTTTGATTTTGCTTTGTTAGGTCTTTTCAAAAACCTGTTATTTTATTATGACTGTCTATTGAACAAAGTGTTTAGCATGAACATATTGATTGAACGTTTAAAGTTTGTTTAGTTGATATAAATTCCAGAAGCAAAAGCATCCTTATAAAAGCCTTTTTACTTCAATCATTTGATAATTCGACTGAATTTGACGAATCTGCTAAAGGTCGCTTCTGAACTATCAAGTTAGCTCAACCTGTATGTAAGAGGTCATAGGAAATCATTAAGTACTCTATTTTTGTACCGGAAAGCCTCAACCTTTGCATGAGAAATAACTTTCATTTTCCCTTAATACTTTTATTCTTTCTTATATAAATTTGGCAAATACCTTTTTTCTAAATGCGAAAATAATTTTGACATTTTCTCTCTTAATTACGGTTTAATTTTTCTTCAAGAATTGATCTACAAAAACCAGCCTTTCGCACCTGCAGTGGCACTTTCCTGCAAACTCACCTTGATGGATTGATGATACCTGCAGGAGGTACGTAATGTTAAAATACTTACCCTTGTAAAATATTGTAGGTGCTGCGTTTTGACCTGGATGCATTAGGAGAAACTTTTGTACACCGGTGATCCTGCCCCTTTAAAGAGCCCTCGAGTCGTGTATTCTGTAACCAAGAGTGATGCATTCACTGCAGTTTTCAGTTTTAGGGTCTGACCTGGATGAAGCTTACTTCAAAGTTCGTCTTGTAAGACATTCTAATTCAAAGAGCCAACGGAAGAAATGTTGCGTAAGGAAACCAAGTCGACGGAGGAAATTGCTATCCAGGAGGCAAAGGTGAGAGGAGCTATAAGATTTAGTAGGAGATTTTACTAATGCATTAACTATGCATTTAGAAGCTAATAATGTTATATCTACAAGGTTCGAGACACAACTGGCTAGCTACCACTAAACGATGGCAGAGCTTAAAGTGACCGTTTCTGTCCTATCAAAATAGTTCATCATAGGCATCAGTAACTACTGCGTTTCCCTGGGATCTGTTTTCAAACCATTGCCTTTTTAACACATACATAGAAAGGACCTTGACCTGAATTTATTATGTCAAATTTGAAAATTTGCTGATGTCAGAAAGCTAAATACTATGGTAAATTACTATAGTGGCGTAAAAAATGCGAAAAACATAGATAGCATAATCAATTGACAAAAGTTGGCACAGTTATTCAAAAAGTTAACTTGGCTTACTCTTAATCCGTTAACCCCAAAGTTAGATTCATTATTCGTTAATACGTTAATTTGTTAAAAGTATAGAGGAAGTTAACGCTAAAGCGTTAACGTTTATTATTTTGTTATTTTTATACAATACTTAAAACGATCTTTTATTTTAAAACCACCTAAAACCACCAAAATTATAAAGAACAAAACAATGAGAAAACCTTTCTTAGTTTTAAAATAGAAATAAATCATTGATAAAGTAGCTGAATGAAAAAAGGAAAATCTAACATTAAAGAAAAAAATGTCACGAGATACGATAGAGAAATAATTTTTGTTTTTGTTCCACTATTCTGCTCATTATAAATTTTGTCTGAGAGATGCATGTTTTCCTTCATGAAAAGTGAACTATTAAAGTTTTCATCAGGTAAGGACGATCTCATGGCCCTCAAGATGCCCTTGCCACAGGAGTACAAACGCTCTACTGAAGCCCTAGAGTGGATAGCTGTATTGAACATGATAAAATCCACCAACACTCGCTATCCCAAGAAAGCAGCATCTGTCATAAAGTGCTTGGAGTTGGTCTCCAGCCAAGTCTTCAGGAAGTTATGTGACCTGACCTGCGGCTCCTACTGCGCTCTTGTTGGTGAGTAACAGTAGTGAAGAAGTCATACTCCTCATCTTCGTTGTTGCTGTTTCCACTATTGCCGCACAATTCGTACATGTGCTGCGCCAAGGGCTCCTTGACTTTACTCTCCATGTTTTTCTTCACATTGAAGACCTCGGTTTTGTCATACTTTTCCAAACAGAAAATACTTTTGAACGCAGCATATAACAGAACTTCATCATCATCTCCGAGGTGTATAAGCCTTTTGTAGATGCCTGCTAAAGGTGCGTCGACCACCAGTCTGTACGAGGTCTTTTGAGTTCAAGTCTAAAAGCTTGAAGACCATAAGAGAAACTTTGGTAGTAGAGTACCAAGGCAGGATTGCTTCTTCCCCTAAATCTTGTCGAACACTTGGGCCCCAGGTGACCTGGCCTATCACTAAAGTAATGTAATATTAGTTATTAGGTAATTCTTTTAATGGAAAATTCGTAGTGGAACAGACTAGTAAAATATACATCCACAAATTAAATAATTTGAGTATCATTATTAATTTTATAAAATTTTTTTTATTTAGTAACTTATTAAATTGACATACTCATTCAATAAGTCGACATCATGGTTGTTGAAATTATTGAGCAATGCCTCTAGGCAGTAGACCTCTTTTTCTTCAGAATGGTGTTTAGAAATATTGCAGAGTCAAAGGGTCGTCCTGTGGTGCACACAAACAGAGTATCGTACAAATAAAAAAGTCTTGTGTAAATTAGGATTATTAGCAAAACAAAATATTATACGTAAAACCTCAGACTATCTGAGTACTTTGAAATTTATGTCTTACAGTTAATACTAAAAATGGATTAGGATAAAGTAACGATAGAGATAAAAATATAGAGTTTGGGTGCATAGGCACAAACAAAACATTGTATACGTAAGATTTTTTGTTTGCAATGAGGAGAATCTGCTCCTGCCTACAAACGTTCATTTAAATATTAAAAGTTAGCAAAAAAATCATAAAAAGAACCTCAGACTCTCTGAGTAGTTTCAAATTTATATATTTGCATTTAAAAATAAAAATTAAGTATGAAAAAGATTTAATATGTTCAAGTCTTTTCTTAGGGTAGATATTATTTTTAAGGAGTAACAAATATAAGTTGAATTAATAGAATGAATTAATTTCATTTGCTAGTTCAGTTAATTAAAATGATTCAGTTATATATGAATAAAATAACAGCGTTGTTTTATTTAATGAATATGTAGTTTTCTACGACGGTAAACGATACTAGCATAAAGGTGATACTTTGAAATGTGCCTTTTGGGGCACTGTAAAAGGGCTCCCTAAGTGTTGTCCTCAAGTTCGAGGACGAAGGGAGTCAAGCAGGACCTGAAGTGGAGGTCAGTTGTCTAAAAATGCTAATACATCTGTCTTGGAATTTTGTCCATATATATATATATATATATATATATATATACGAGTATATATATTTATATATATATATATATATATATATAAATATATATATATATATATATATATATATATATATATATATATATATATATATATATATATATATATATATGCAGGAAAGAAACCCCAGTGTTAGGATAAATTTATATACGAAACCAGGTTTCGACGGAGACTTCTGTCATCTTCAATCGCTGGAAAGCTAATGAATACAGAGATGCTTAATCTGGGGGCATACAAATTTAAAAGTAGGAATGGAATTTGGGAGAGGGCAGTATGGGGGAGCAGTGACATTTTGAAGTAGATGAAGGAAAAATCTTCTGCTTATCAAGGGATTAGGGTTGAATTGACCATCGGAAGTATTAAAGTTTGGCAACGCCTATATATATATATATATATATATATATATATATATATATATATATATATATATATATATATATATATATATATATATATATATATATATATATATATATATATATATATATATATATATTTAAATATATATATATATATATATATATATATATATATATATATATATATATATATATATATATATATATATAAATATATATTTGTCAGAATTATTAATTATTTTTGTATTATCAATCTCAATTGAATTGTTTTCATTTGACCTGTGGAGAAACAAGTTAAAAGAAAGGCTTCCACGGTACATGTCGTATTTGTGTTCCTTCATTCTCGTGGAGAATCTGCTGCTTTCGCCAATGTATAATTGATTGCATGATTTGCATGGAATATAATAAACCCTTTGTTCTTTATTGGTGGATCTATTTTTAAACAGAATATTTCGGATCGTTTTTTGGTATTAAAAGGCAACATTGATGTTGTTGGCCGGTGCCAACTTTAAAAAAATTAAATCACTCTGGCGAGTATGAAATGTAATATAATCATTATTATATACATTTTCCTTAAGATTAGCTGGTGAGTAAAAGTTGGTTCTGGCTTTTTAATGACTTTTTTCTATGAACCAACGAGGATACGGCAGGTCCCGTTTCACCAATCTATACTTTATTGCAAATTTGCAGGGAATCAAGAAATGGTAATGAGTTGTTTTGTTGCCATTCTACTTTAAAAACAATGGTGGGGTGAATGTTGGTTAATTGATCAAAGAAATAATCAAACCTTTTTGATTTGATCCTGCAGGAAACAAGGATTACCTATGCGATATACTCTCAGGAACAGGAAAGAAACTACAAACCTTTTAACTGATTCTTCATGGCACGAGAAATAGTGAATACAGGCATTAGAGTTGGTTGGTTTCCGGTAAACAGAACAATATGCTTTGTTGCTTACTTTAGATATTTTGACATCAAGAAATGCCAATGAGTTATTTTGTTCCCATTCTACTTTAAGTGTAATGGTGGGGTGGAAGTTATTTAATTGTTGAAGGAAAGAATCAAATGCATTATCAATATATGCCGACTTAATTTCTAAATTTAAATCAATGAATGCTTTTCTTTATGGCCTTGTTAAGCCTCACAAACCCATAAAACCTTTATGCCCTAATGTCAATTCTGGGGAGTCTTTTTTGCATATGTTTTATCGAAATGGTTAACGACTTACCTTACCCTTCTTGTAGCATGAATCTCTGATTCTTATATATTAAATAGTTATAGACTAATAGCAAAACATATGGCATCCCTTGCTCTTCAAACCTCTCCTTGTTAGCTTAGATGTTAAATCCCTTTTTACCAAAGTTCCATTCGATGAGCTCTTTCAATTGTGTACAGTTGAATTACCTGTACCTCCTATTTATTTTTAGAACTTGTCTACTAACTCTGTACTAAAGATTGTTCTTTTCTTTCACTGGTGAATTCTTTCGCTAAAGATTTAGTCTTGCTATGGGTAGCTGCTTATCTCCCGTTTTATATAACTTATATATCGATTCTTTTTAAACGATTAACCTTCCCACTATTGCTAATTTCCCTATTATTTGGTTTCGTTACATCGATGATATCGTATGCTTATAGGCCACTTCTACAAACTTAAACCTCTTTTTAACAAACTTAACTCTCTTGTACCTTCTATTAAACTTACTTTTGAACAGAACTCTACACTTCTGGTTTCAGATTTTCTGTCTATCGTAAGCCAACTAAATCTTTCTCCTACTCCTCTCTTTTACTCCTCTCATCATATAAAAGTTAAAAGGTCTGTTTTTATTTCTATATTTCTTCATGCGCTTCGCGTAGTGTGTCCTGAATTTTTTTACAGTTAAATTGCAACTTTTTTACATCGGACACAATCTATGCCATCCTCTCCATTTTCTTGATAAACGGTTAAGTTAGGTAAAAGGTCTTTCAACCGTTTCACAACCCACTGCTCTTTTAAAAACAAGTATAATCTTACTTTCTTTTAATCGAACTTTTAGTACTATCTCTCATGCTCGAGAATCATTCAGCATCTCTATTATATTTAACTATAAAAATACTATTTATAAACTTTAAGTGCAGAATGCTCCTTCCACTATTTTCAATGTTTATTGCGTAAAATAAATAGATTGTTCTAAATATTACTTTGCGCTTAAGGTAAACGTTTGTTAAACGTATATCTGAACACAAATAAAATGCCCGACCTGGAGAAGAGACCAGTTTATTGTATAAACATAGTTCACAACTTAATCATAACATCGATTTTAACTTTGCTAAAATCATTCGTGATTCTAAAGATATTATTGAGTCTAAGGTTATTGAATCGACATTCATCAGTAAATTCATTAATTTCAATTTAAGTCCTGAATTGTATAAACTCGATGGCTTTATTATAAAATACATTCTCACAACATTGTCCAAACATTTACCGTGAAATTATATATATATATATATATATATATATATATATATATATATATATATATATATATATATATATATATATATAAATATTCTTTCTTTATTCTCTCGCTATTACTATATATATGTGCGTATACATGAATATATGTATATGTACGTTTATGTCTATATATGTTTGAACATTTTATTAGATTTGTACTTATATTCAATCCTCTTTGCAGCCTTTGGATATTTGAAACTACCTAGTATTAATGATCTTATTTTGTAGTTCTCCGTTTTTGTCCCTTTTTGTTCCTTCTAGTTTTATATACGCTGTTAATTCTTTTTATGATTGGCTTAATTGTTTGTTTGGCGCGTTTTTATCTCCTCTTTTCCTTGCTTATATATTAGTTTCGTGTTGTTTTCGTCATGCCTTAATAATCAACTCAAAATAAATTTCGAAAGTACTTAGAGTATTCATTTTATTTTCCTTGTTTTGTTTTACACACACACACTGTGATAGAATTGCCTGAGGCTGCCACGCCTCGCTTCAATCACATATTTGTACTCATGCTTCCAAACAGGAATCCCGCGAGAAGAGAGGGGCATGGCGTTCTCATCGCCTCGAACATTTCCCGAGTCTTATCTTGCCCCGCTCCAAGTTTAATCAAGGAGGTTCAACCCTCGTTTGCCTACAGGCGTCGATCTGACCAGATTGAGTTTGGCCTATATAAAGATAAAAGTGTTTGAATCGCTAGCGGGACATTCCATGGAAGTCCCCCATTGCGCCATAACCCGAGGGGCTGGCTCAGGCTATTTATGCGATAGAATTTCGCATTTGAAACAGATCCCGATTATCTTCGTCAGGCATCACGCCGATCCGGTCTCCCTTCTGCTCTTAGGAACTCTACTTCGAGAACCCCCTTATTGTCCAGAAGAGGACGATATCCTTGAGTGCCAAGGTTCGTGCCCCTCAAAACTCCAAGTCAACACAGCCCCCTGTTGTTCAATTGTTCAGAAGAGCAAACCTTTAGAACAGTCATTGTTCTTCGAGCCCGTTCGACAAGAAACGGTTCTCGCTCCCCTGATATCACGTCAGTGGTAATTTAATTCTCCCTTTTAACGTTCTTCAAGAGAACGCTTGGTTATCCCAATAACCTCAATTGTTCACCCAGAACATCTCCGGTATCCTGTGTCAAGGATCGCTCGTAATTCCGAGCCCCACTTCGCTACCACTCCTCAAAGTCTGTCCTTCCCCCCTCGTTAGGACAACCCCCCCCTTAAAAAAACTCTCCTCCTGGTAAGGAAATCGCCAGTCGGACCGAAGCCATTCCTTCAAATCGCCTTCACCTGCACGCCAACCATATAAATACGTAAGCTACGAATTGCATTTAATTATTTAACCTTTGTTGCCAACGTAACTCCGTGCTTTAACACGGATTTAGCCGACTCTTTTCCTTCTTGTTTGTTTTGACATTTAAATCCCTCCAAATCTTAATCCACCGCTTAGTCAAATTTATCCTATGACCTTTTCATTTCACGTGCATCTCCCATTTTAATCCCCGGTCATGTAAATATATTCCATGTGTTATTTTTATAGTCTAATTAATAAAATTCTATTTTGTTAATGCTGGTAATATTCTTTATCCTTGGGCTCCGTTCCACTTCTTAAGTATATTGAAGATAAATAAGCCCTCTCCAGGCCTATTTATTAACGTAAAATTATAATCAGCCATCTGATTAAATCCCCGCACTCGAATATAGAATAATCCCCACAAAGAATAGATATATAATATATCGTCGGGAGCCTTTTTCTACGACACACACACACACATATATATATATATATATATATATATATATATATATATATATATATATATATGAATGCAATAAACTACATTACTGTAGGAAAAATTATATTCCGTTTTCTCTTTCAATGTGGTTTATTGAATTTATTTTCATCATTCTCTCGCGCTACTTTGAGAGATATTATATACATATAAATATATATATATATATATATATATATATATATATATATATATATATTCAGATGTTAACTGAAAAATTATAAATTTAACATGAATATGTTGTTTACGAGTAAATAAACGTACTTGGATCATGATTGCTTTGAATTCTGTGAATTTAAACGCTAATCTTGTTTTATATAAGACCTGGTGTCATCTAAGTAACATATTATCAAAATATATTTTTTTTGCTCTACTATTATTTTATGTTAACAATTTAAGATAATGTAATAATAAATTTATGTAATGTTCAGATTTAACGAATGTCTGTTTTTACTGAGTATTGCAACACTCCCGTTACACTCTTTACGACTCTCTCAAATAACGACACAATGATAGTTTTGATGCAATTAGACACGTTTTGATTATTTTCAAATATCGATAAATATGGGATTAATTTATGATATTAATCATTGTGGCAGCAATGATTATTAAGTTGTTGAAAAGGCGACGATAGCGCTCCTGAAGTTGGTTGTTCTTGCATACTGTCGGTGAGCAGATAGCCTTGCACACCCCTCAAGTTCTCTTGCCTTCTTCCTTGACGGCCCTAGACACCGTGGCTACCAAAAAGTTCTTTTTATTCGTGAGCGCAGGTTATTTTGAGCTTCGGTCTACTTTCGAAGGCATTTCCCACAGCCAAACCGTCTGTTTAAACGAGGTCTTTCCCGTCCCTAAGTCTCTCTGCCACTCTATGCACGCTCATACAGCTGACGTTGAGTCGTGTGCAGGAGAGCAGAATTTCGATTCGTTTAGCTTCCATCTCGATACATTTCCACACAATGGGAAAGGCGTTTTAATGACGCATGCTGAAAAAATAGAACTTTAAGTATGTTTGACGGAACATTTTCTATCACATACGTAAACCTCTCAAAAGATAAAAAAATACTGAGCTGAACAGAACTTTTGAAAAGCCAGACATGGTGTGTGAAATTGTCTAAAATGAATTAAGAATACACATCTGGAGTTATTATCATTATATTCTTTGGTCCAGTCGCCTTCACAGCCAAAGCAAATTGAAGCAAAAAGCAACTTGCTATTCTATAAAGATCAAGTTGAATTCAGATCAATCTGCTGGTGGCGAAAGACCCAAAAGGAAAGCAGCTAACTGGTTACAGTATTATATCTACTCTACCAGATATCTCTAAATAAGATATATATTATGTATATGTATTTAAAGGCGCAAATAAATAAAAGCTGGTAACACAACCCGGAAAAACTCTAAGGAAATTAATTACGTGTCATGGTATCACGGTGTCATGTGATTTTCGATTATTAATATGTATGTATGTATGCATATATGTATATATGTATGTATGTATATATGTATGTATGTATGTATGTATATATGTATGTATGTATGAGAATAAAATACAATGCTGTGCACTAGTGGCGTCTGGTGGAAGCCTTTTAATAATAAGGGGGAGGAGGGAAAGCAAATCTTGCATCTCATTCAATGTCTTTTTCTGCAATTATGAGTAGTTCTCCCTAGTTTCATTAAAGCTCTGACTTTTGCCATCTAAATCTCAAGTTTACTGCGATTTTATATTCAATAAATTTGATTACTTTCATTTAGATAAGGCTTTATATCAAGTCCAAATTGAAAATCCTTCATTTGATATCTTAAGACGAAGTATAGTCCATAATACGGATACAATTGGGAGAGATTCCAATTAAGAAATTTATTGGGTGGAATCCGAATTTCATTATGAAGGTGCGCGTGAATGGAAGGGGGAAGATATCTCCGTGAGGTTGTTCTCGGCGAGGGGTCGTAAATGGATGATGTCATCATGATTAAAGGGGATATTTAAAAATTCATAGTTGGTCCTAGTTCAATCTCGATACGAAGCCGTAGAATAGAGGTACAGTCTTCAGAAGGGAGTGGGCAAGAATGTCCCCACTTCTGTAAGACTGCATCCGTAGTTATTGTTGTTCTAACGGTAGGTTGTGTTTTTCAACGAAGGTGTTTATGAACTGCATCCGGTAAAACGCGTCATCGCAGTCAAAAACTTAACAGCAAATAGTGGCTAATTAGTACCCTATGAGTATCATGAAAAATACATATGACAGATAACCAATAAGTAAAGGTGGTTTCCAGGATATTACAAATCTAATACACTCTACACTCTCTTCCACCTATTCCTTTGCTATCTGTTTTCCGGTGTCTTGGTTGTTTAGGTGAGTTAATGCATTCAGAGAGCAATAATTTAAAAGAAATAACTCGAACGATGGGGAGATGCTTATTCACAGACAGCATTGCCCAGATGTAATTGTCAGGTGAAATTACCACTTGATTGATGGTGTTGCAGTGGTAATACGCCCGCTGCAAGGGAAACCTCAAGGGATAGCACGCCTTCCAGATCCTTTTAAATATCTTCTGTTGGCCTATTTTGACCCAGCGAAGGGTGAAAAAGAGCCTTAACGTTATAAAAAAATACCACTCGGCCATCACGGGAGGTAAAAACGCTACTTCCAAACCGAGCGCATCAGCTTGACGTTTTGGCACTCGTGATGCTACAATCGTATTAACTATTTAGGTAATTTTGTTAATTTGTTTAATAATTAAGGGGAAAATGCGAGTTCCTGTGGTTGAGATCAAGAAAAGAGGAAATCCATTTTAAGTTAACTGGAGAAGTGGGGATGAAATGTTGAATTATGAATTATATGTGAATGTATATTTGATTTGAGTGAAAACACCCAATTGTTATTAAGGTCACCTTTTAGTTATCCCATTCGGGATGCAATCTGTTTCACAACCTGTTCTTACTCTACGCAGGGTGATCATTTATTCTCGAAATCGGTTTTCTTTCTATAAGAGAAACATTTGTGTAGTCATATGTTGTTTATCATATCGTCAAACGGATTCTTAGTACATTACGTGAGGGGGGGTGGGGGAGGGGGGGGAAGAGGTTTTAGCATTTAAAATAGTCCGTGGCAAAGAGAAATCAATGCCAGTACTTTCCGCCTCCCATTTTCTCTCAATCTTTTATAGTTTGAACCATATAACTGCCACTTTCACTTTAAATCAACAGATACTTTTTTGTTTACACTTACATTATTTTCTTTCGGCGCTATCTTCTTATTATTTACTCTTTCAATAAATATTCTTGCAATTAATCAAAAATTAACAGTTCCATTTCACCAATTAAAAAGAAAAACGCTTCGAATAAGGCAAATGCTCTTTTCAGACACGCATTTACAATGAGATTTCGAGAAAACATTGTTTCAGAAAAGGAATTGTGCTGAATTCATATTTTGATTTCGTTAGATCAATGTTTTGCCTTGTTTTGAAAATCTAAAATTTAGCCTCCGCTAAAGAGTCCCTCTTATGCGACCTCAACAGTCTTCTGATGGTATCAATTCATAATGATTTCCTCGCAGTATTAATCTTTATTTCTGACCATTTCGGCGTTTTCCAAATCTCTAAAGTATGCCAATTTTTTAATTATTTTAGAGCAAAATATTTTCACAATATCTTTTCTATATTCTTAATTTAGTTATCAAGAATATAATGGGGGATTTTCAATTCACTATATTTGTTTGCATAGGAAAATCCAGGTGCTGCCTCAATATACGCTCTAACGCCATGTTCAATGTTCTAATAGGTAGTGTACCCATAGTTCAACGATTTGCACACTATTTTATTTGAAAAAAAAATAGTATTTTAAGAAATAGTGGTAGTTTCCGAGGTTACATGTTTAGTTAATGGGTATTTTTTAATATTAATCTCAATTGTTTGTGCTGCTATGTGCCATAATTTAACGTTGCGCGAAATTAAAATCAAACCACCCTTTAATTAATCACCTAACCTTCAAAATTAACCACCCTTTTCTTACACCCCTGACATCTCTGAGTGGAATACTGTTTAAACCGTTGAAGTTGAAATAAACAGCATATTACACTACCATTTTAAAATTTTATTAGGAAACTAAATCTGCTGATGATAATAATTAAATATTGAAAATGCACTAGCACTGTGTGGCTGTTTGAGGTTTATAAATTGAGGTCCAGAATAATCTCAATTTTACTTTCAGGGGAAGAGTCATAAAACTCTTTTAGAATTAGCAACTAAGTAATCATAATTAGTACTTAAATCATAGCGCATCTTTTACATTTATGTATAGTATCATAGTAGTAATAATAAGCTGTTTGACTCTACCTACCTAATTGGTGACTGAATTCCAAGGGACATGCAATTCATTTACTACGTCAGAGTAAAAGTTTTAATGTAAAGTTTATAAATTATAATACCTTAATCGGACTTTTTATAATTTTACTTCTCTGAGGCGTTACAAATATTGGTCATATTAAAGTACTTTTTTATTTTTGTAACGGCTTTTGATTAAGGAATTCGGAAAGCCTCATTAAATCTAAAATTCCTTTTCTTTAAGGTGTGATATATATATATATAGTAAGAGTTAATAACTAGTTTTCTGAACAAAAGACAAACACCCTTTAGGATTGTTCTAGGAAAACCTACATTGTCTGCACTAGAGCTTCACTGGAGGCGAGGGTTCAACTCGCTTAACTATTAGTAATAGAAACCGTAACACTTTTGCACCAAAAGCAGATATTAAGGTAGATAGTTTTACGTTACTGGCTATATGTAAAATTTATAAGGCACCCATATTGAGGGATATTTAGGCCCAGTGAGGAACCCCCGCAAATGGGTGCTCAATGGATCTATGAAATCTTAAGATTGAACACGCACATTGACTAATTCGGTAATAGGACATGTAATAAGTAATAAACAGTTTTATAAATAGAGAAATACTTATATCATAACTGTATATTTATTAGAAATCCATAAGAAAAGCAAGCAAATAACTGGTACCCACGCGGCTACACCACACACACACATACATTCACAAAGTTGCAGCTGCGGGACGGGAAGATACTGATGCTAGATAATTACGCAATCCGAGCAAATTCAGAGTGAGATATGATTTGGTGGGTCGAGTTTTCGGGAAGGTGTTAAAGGAAAAATAAATAGTCACCTCTTGATAGGATCCACCAGCCCGGTCTAAAAATGTGCACAGATACCGGAGGAGCACATACACCTCTGAACTCCGCCCAACGGTCGGCGGAGAGGCTAATGAGCGAGTTTCCTATCGTTAGCTCCGCCTCGCGCTTTGAGAAGAGAAAAGAGGTTATGAATAAACAAAGGAGGACATTATGATCATTCAATGGTAGATCAGTTAAAACATTCAGCCGGGTAGAATCAAGTAATGGCACCTACCTCGCCGTTTAGTATTACTGGCATCTCGGGTCCGTCACTCGCTCCTAAGTTCTGTCACCTTGCCTCAGCTACGCCAACATTGGTGAAACTTACATACCGCAGCACATAACTCGATTTATTTTTGCTACGCCTAATAAGGTAGACGCTATTTCAAGAATAAAAACCTATTTATCGTCGCTTTTCCTTTGAGTCTTGTCCTTTAACTCCGAAGTAACCAAGATGTCTTCTGAAACTTAGCTTAGAAGCAGAATCTAAGTAAAACTTTGGATTCAGAGCAAACTCGAGGGGGGGATCCAAATATAGTCACCCGTCACGCCAACCAAAATCTGACCCAAAACTTTAATGGTCTTTAAATACAGTTGCATAAACCCCTAAGACCACCGACGGCCGTTTTTACCTTTTAAATCTCCATTAACAACCCAAAACAGCCTTTAAATGACCCTCCCCCATTCAACTATCAACTAGTTTTAAAATTAAAATCAAAACGAATAATTTGGTTTACTTTGAATTTTGTTTAAATACTTCCCCCTCTTATTCAATATTGATTCTAAAAGTAATTTCCATATATCCTTAAGTTACATAATACCTTGTACTATTTTATGTATTCCCGCATTACATTGGATTTTGTAATATTTTACTTTTCCTGAATACAATATAGATTTTATGGTATTTCAGTTACTCACAAAATTGTATTATTTTTTTTACTCTATACATATAATTAGTTATTTTATATAGTAGGATTTCTTGATTATTATACATTTTTAAATTTTAGGACCGAAAGATCGGAAAATAGGGCTCAAAATGTTGTCGCGTGAAATTACACGTCACACGTGATATACCATAGATGTAGTTAATAGTCCAAGGAAAGAAAAACTGGTATCACAACCCGGAAAGACTCTGGAATAGATTACGTATACCAGGGAAAGCTTAAAAAAGAAAATGAAAATTTTTAGAAACGGAAAAAATAGAAAAAGCTATTTTAACTGCTATATTGAAGTGAAGAAAGTTGGATTCGAAACCAACTCTTTTATTTACTTTCATATAACAATTAAAATAGTTTCACTATTTTCTCCGTTTCTAAAAAAGCTCATTTATATGTATAACTTTCCCTGGTTCACTAAATCTATTCCGCAGATTTTTACTGAGTTGTAATACCAGGTTTCCTATCTTTGCGCTATTAAGTATATATATATATATATATATATATATATATATATATATATATATATATATATATATATATATATATATATATATATATAAAGAAAGCAACTACAGGATCTGCGGGTGATTATACGACCACCACAGGGCTATGCCATTTTTATTTTCTGTCTTTCAAATAAAATTTGAAGACAGAAAGAAAGATGCAGAAACCTTGTGTAGCTGACTATAAATACATATACATAGTACAAGAGGAATAAGAATTGGACGAGAATGAGCAAATGAGACAAGAAACAGGAGTTTTTTAAAAGGCAAGAGAGAGGGACATTAGAAGAATTCAGAATCAAATGGATTTTTTTGATTTTTTTTTTATGGAGCCCATCTGGCAGAATCAAATGGAACAGAGGGCGGCACAGTGAAGGCGATCCTTTACCGAGAAGACAGAAATAACGCCAGAGGAAAAAAGTTTTGAATTCCTGGCCGGGACTCGAACCCTGGTCTGCTGATTGCCGGTCTCATTTGCTCATTCACGTCCAATTCTTATTCCTCTTATATATATATATATATATATATATATATATATATATATATATATATATATATATATATATTTTTATATATATATATATATATATATATATATATATATATATATATATATATATATGAAAAACTCACAAAGCATCTCGTGATGGTAGCAAATGAAAGCAATGTTCCGCAGGAAAAAATAAATGGTGTTTCCAATTACTTTCGAACTTTATTAAGTTCCTTATCTTAATAAAGTTCGAAAGTACTTGGAAACACCATTTTATTTTTTCCTGCGGGACATTGCATATATATATATATATGTGTGTGTGTGTGTGTGTGTGTGTGTGTGTGTGTGTGTGTGTGTGTGTGTGTGTGGAAAACTCACAAAGTATCGCGTGAGTATCAATAAATGAAACAAAGCCCGCAGGGAAAATTAATACGAGGATTCCAAGTACTTTCGAACTTTATTTCGAGTTCTTTATCAGGGAATAACAAAAGTATGGAAAATTGAAATTTTTTATAAGAATGGTACAGAGGAGAGGGAACGCCCACAAAAAAGAAAAAAAAACAATCAACAAAATGAATTAATATGAAATTGAAACCATGGGAGAGCGAAGATGAATACAAACTAAGATCATTAAATCAGGTAAAATCAAAAGACTAAAGGTTGATAAGAGGATTAAAATACCGCCTAAGCCATTCGGGAGGGAGAAAATCTTAACGAGAGATTAACCTCACAGGTTAGGATCTAAAAAACAAGGTAGAATAAGTACAAATGTTCTAAAGACTTGACTCAAATAGAAATAAATAGTAGTAAATTTATGTAATTTTCTCTAATATTTTTTTTACACTGACGTGTTTAGATACCGCAAATGTAATCTTCAGAGACAAAGTGGACAAATATTCCAAGAAACAGGGTTATATATTAAAATATATGGTTACAATCTTAGTAACAAAAAAAGAACGGAGGCGTATAAGCGAACCAAATCCTATTAAAGCAGAGAGGGACAAGTCGAAGGTGGGGAACATCTGGCAGACCACTAGTGGACAGAGCTTAAGTTTCCCTTCCCATGCCGATTAGCAATTTGGGGCGAATATGTTAAGCGCACGCTGTTGCTCGATTCCGTCTTCTCACAATTTAAATTATGTGGTAAGAAATGGCGTGGATTTGGAGTAGTCTAAATTGTTTTGGTAAGGCAAATTTCGAATTTTTCGAGTTCGTTTTTTTTCTGTTACGTTTTTATTTAGGTGGTAGGTCATTACACTTGTGAGTTATATTTTGGTCATCTAAATATATCAGTGAGATAAGAGTTCACAGTCTCTTAATTTACATGTACATATAATATAAATTAGGTGGGTCATTTGTTTGGGTTCAGGTGCATCTCTTGGATGTTCTTCATAATGAGGTCGAGGTGCGTCTAGTTTGGTTAAAATGATATTTAGATTAGCGCTTATTGGCTATACTGCTCGGATATTTTCTTCTTTGTCAATATAGACAAAGAAAACACTATAAAGCTATATATATATATATATACGGGGGGCGGTCAATGGGATTTGCAAATCGGTAGGGCAAAACAGAGAAAGGAGGATGGCTGTTTGTGGAGGTGTTAGGACAAGTTATGAAAAGGTTAAGACCTGCAGCCGCACGCTCCTGCCTTGTCTATTTAACAAGCGGTGGCTGATCGCAGATCGTCAGTCACAAAAATTTCAATAATGAAGAAGGTTGAGCACCGCGCAGTGATCAACCTTTGACCAAGGAAGGCAAGAATGCAAAAGAGATCCATCTACGCATGGTTGCAGTGTACACCGACACTATGCAACCATTGATCGCTGGAGTATGGAGGTTCGCTATGGTCGTGAGTCCCTAAAAGATTACCCCCGTCCAGGACGCCCGTCAGACGTGACCAACGAGGAAAAGGGGCCTGTGTGGAGAGGATTATCCTCTAAAATCGACGGATGAAGGTTGAAGAAATCGAGAGAGAACTTGGAATATCACATGGAAGTGTTATCAACATCATCCACGAAAATTTGGCTAGGACAAGGTCTCTGCATGTTGGGTCCCTAGAAACCTAACGAAACTTCACGCCCCATGATCGAGTTCAATTTTGTCAAAGTTTGGAGGAGCTGCTGCTTCTGTACAACCAAGACACAGCGGGATTCGAGTCACGCATAGTGACAGGTGATGAAACGTGGGTCCATCACTGGGATGCCGATACCAAGCTCGAAAACATGGCCTGGAAGCACAGGGGCTCTCCGACCCACATCAAGTTCCAGAC
This sequence comes from Ceratothoa steindachneri, assembly GCA_963969495.1. Classification (NCBI taxonomy): domain Eukaryota; kingdom Metazoa; phylum Arthropoda; class Malacostraca; order Isopoda; family Cymothoidae; genus Ceratothoa; species Ceratothoa steindachneri. Next base: position 104,399,270 of record OZ018328.1, read on the forward strand.
CCAACCCTCAGCCAGGAAGATCATGGCCACCATCTTCTGGGATTCTGAGGGAGTTTTGATGGTGGACTATGCACCTCGTGGAAGGATCCTTACAAGCCAATGTTACAATATTACGCCGAGGAACTGGCTTCTCCACGACAATACCCATGTCTACAAGGCCAGAGTTGCACAAGCTGCCCTGCGCGAGTGCTGATTTGAGGAGCTCAACCATCCACCCTACAGTCCAGATGTGGCCCCTAGCGAATACTTTTTATTCCGCCAGCTCAAGGCTGCACTGCGTGAAAGCCGCCCAGGAGTGGATTGAACAGCAGTCGAGAGATTTCTGATTTTCGGAAATTCGAAGCCTCGGGGACAAGTGGCGCAAGTGCATTAAAGTCGAGGGTAGTTATATTGAAAAATAATAAAACACTTTTCCTCATATCTCGTTTTCTTATATCCGAATTGCAAAACTTATTGACCACCCCTCGTATATATATGTATATATATATATATATATATATATATATATATATATATATATATATATATATATATATATATATGAGAGAGAGAGAGATAGAGAGAGAGAAAGAGTGAAAGAGAGAGATTCTCTAATCCTCACCCTTTACTTCCAAATCTTCCTGCTCTCTATTTTTCTAAATTCAGGACTCTCCTGGAGCCTAACCCAGTAGATAAAGCGTTGGTAATGACATCGTTAAATTTTATTCTTTTAAAATGAGTTCTTTGCCAAGTCTATCTTTTTGTTCTCCTTGAAGTAGAAAAGGCATGAATTCATAATATTTATCATTAATTAAATGCAGCCCTGAAAGTATCTGCACTACTTGCATATTGACGCGAGAGGTGGAAAAATTCAAAGACCTCTATAGAGCCTCAGAGGAGAAAGCTAAGGTCCTTGAGGGAAAGTTGGAGAAGCTCAAAGCCCTTAACGTAGCTCAATTTCGATGCCTAGAAGAGGCGCCGCCCACTGACGTTTCGGAATCCCCTGGTAATAAAGCGGACATTCCGGCATCATCTGAGGTTAAGCCAGCTGAGGCGAGAGAAAAGGAGAAAAAGAAGAAAGGAGAAACGAAGAAAAAAAAGAAAAAGAAGATAGTTAAAACAAGAGTAGAACCCAAAAGAGAAGAAAAACAGATGAAGAAGAAGAAAAAGAAAGATAAGAATTTGGAGAGTAAAGAGGAAAAGGGGAGGCCTCTTCCACAAGGGAAGACCCCGTCTTCAGAGACCAAGTGTCCGAAGGTCACCCTCATTGGTGACTCGCAAACACGGGATCTGCAGCCGCTGCTAGCGGCCCGCCTTCGCACTAGCGTGAAGGTAAGCTGCCTGTCAGGACGGGGTAACCACACCATCAGAGTAGAGGCAGAGAAAGCTCAGATTTCTGAGAATTCTGTTGTTGCTCTGATGGTGAGCGGCAACGACCTCTACCTCAGAGGGGGTAAGGTTGTCCTCAGTGGTAAGAACATCCAAACAGTGATGGGAGCCGTGGACGACATAGGGCTTAAAACCCGCAAACGTGTGGTGGTTGGGATGCTTCCGAGAAGAGGTCCATCCCGAACCGCTCACGAAAGAAACTTCGCAGTGAACAAAAGGTTGGCGGATCTCTGCACGGCAGAAGGAGTCTTCTTCGTGGACCCCTATCGTACCTTTATCGGTAGAGACGAGCTCTACCAAAGGGACGGGGTACATCTCTCCTTTAAAGGGAAGGCCTTTCTCGCCAATCTAATTCAAGATGTCGTGGAACGCACCCAAAGGAACGTTTGAAACAGAGCGAAAGCGGACGTGCGCCAGCATGCCCGTGTCACTCCTGGAACGACCTTCTCGGAGGTCGTCAAAAAGGGTGTGACCACGAAAACAGAGAAGCCGGGAAACGGAAAAGCGTAGGGAGTCCTACACTAGGGGACTCCCTCAAAGTTCTTCTGTTCAATGCGAGGTCAATCAGGAATAAGTTTCTTGAGCTCCGTAGCCTCGTAGTAACAGAGGAACCTGAGATGGTGGCCATAACGGAGTCGTGGATAAAAACCTCAAGCCGAGATTTTGAAGGTGAATTCACGATTCCCGGTTACCAGCTCTTCCAGAAAGATAGGCCAGACAGAGAGGGTGGCGGTGTGATGTTGTATGTCAAGGATCAACTCGACGGATTGCAACATCATATCCGACCATGAACTACTAGGTGTTGACCTAGAGATAGGTCCTGCCAAATACAGGACCCTGGTGCTTTATAGACCTCCTGCCCAACTCGCTGAAAAGGACAGAGATCTGTATCAGCTGCTAGGAGAACTTGTCGAAGACAGAGTGTGTATCGTCATGGGTTATTTCAACACACAAGTTGACTGGAAAACCAGAGAACCCTGTGGCGAGAACACACTACTCCTAGAGTTCACGAACAACGAGTTCCTCACTCAGTGGGTGAGAGAGCCAACGAGAGGAGACAATATCCTAGACTTGGTTTTCACCTCTGAGGATGACATCGTTGAGGACCTCTCTGTTGGCGAAGAGCTCGGTGGCAGTGACCACCGACTAATTAGATTTGTAGTCAAAGTCCCCAAGGCAGAGCCTGCAACTAGTAAATCAAGGAAACTGGATTGAGAAGAGCAGACTTTGCAGGTCTACGCGCGGGACTGACTGACGCGAGGCTAGAAGAGTGCGATGCTGTTGAAGACTCTTGGAACAGTTTCAAAACCACATTCATGAGTCTTCAATCGCGTTTTATCCCTCTGAAATGCTCCCGTTGGTCTTCTATTCAACCAAAGTGGTTTAATCGAGAAATCGGGCAACTGCTTAGGGAGAAGAGAAATGTGTACCGGCAATCGAAGATCTTGGGTGACTTTGACGAATACCGGAGGCTAGCCAGGAGAGTGAAGTCCAGTATAAGGGCGGCTAAGCGGTCTGAGGAACTCCGAGTGGCGAGACTCTGTAAAGAGAATCCCAAGGAGTTTTTTGGATATGTGAACAGCCGTAAACCAATCCGTCGAACGATTGGCCCTTTGAGGAATGAGGAGGGGACATTAAAGCATTCAGACGCAGAAAATGCTAACCTCCTCAACAACTACTTCTCTTCAGTGTTTACTGAAGAGTGTGGTCCCATTCCCCAGCCGACGGATTCCTTCTCGGGAGAAAAGCTGGAGGCAATGGACTTCACCGAAGGAGAAATAAAGAAAAAGATCGCTGACCTAAAGACGAATAAGTCCCCTGGACCGGACGGGTTTCTACCTAAAGTGTTGAAGGAAGTGTGCGATGAAGTATCACGACATCTGTGCGCTATCTTTAACATGTCAATCCGGACCGCATGCGTTCCTAGAGACTGGCGTGAGGCGGAGGTGACTCCTATCTTCAAGAAAGGAGACCGTAACCAACCGTCGAACTACCGACCTATTAGTCTGACTTTGATAGTCGGTAAACTCATGGAAAGCATCATGGTGGACAAAGTGACGTCGTATTTAGAGTCAAACCTGCTACTGAGGAGTTTCCAGCACGGCTTCCGAAGGCAACGTTCATGCCTGACGAACCTTGTGGAATTCTTCCACTTCGTTTTCAGTGAGCACGATCGGGACAAGGCGGTGGATGTGGTCTACCTAGACTTTCAGAAAGCCTTTGATAAGGTACCACACCGCCGCCTTCTCCGGAAAGTGCGAGCGCTTGGCATAGACGGAAAGGTAGCCGGCTGGATCGAGAACTGGCTAAGTGGCAGACGGCAACGGGTGGTGGTGAATGGACAGTCTTCTGAGTGGGTGCCTGTTACTAGCGTGGTGCCTCAAGGTTCTGTCCTGGGACCACTACTATTCATCATCTACGTCAACGACATGGACGGTGACATGGTTGCCAAGATTTCCAAATTTGCCGACGATACCAAGCTTGGTATGAACGTTGCAAAGGATAGAAATACTGCCCGCCTGCAGGAAGATCTTGGGAAGATTGGGGAGTGGTCGGACACGTGGAAAATGCCTTTTAACGTGGGCAAATGCAAAGTGATGCATATCGGCCACAGAAACCCCCAATCTCAGTATATCCTTAAGGGCACTGCTCTTGAATCGAGTGAGACTAAGAAGGACTTGGGTGTAACAATCACTAGTGACCTCAAGTTCTCGAAACAGTGCATTGAGGCGGAGAAAAAGGCCCAAAGGATGCTAAGCTATATTAAGCGCCAGTTTGGTTATCGGAACCAGGAGATTGTACTGTGCCTGTACAACTCACTTGTCCGACCGCACCTGGATATGCCGTACAATTTTGGAGTCCTTCATTGCGAAAGGACATCACGAGATTGGAACGCGTACAAGCCAGGGCAACCAAGCTGATTCCCTCTATCTGACATAAAAGTTATGAGGATAGACTAAGGGAATTAGATCTGTTCTCGCTGGAAACCCGTAGACTGCGTGGTCAGCTCATCGAAGTTTTCAAAATACTTCGAGGGTTCGACAATGTTGACTACCGGGATATTTTCACACTGAGTGAGAACAGAACGCGCAATCACGGCTTCAAACTTGAACTGAAGCGTTACAACCGTAATCTGTGTGGAAATTTTTTCCCCTACAGTATCTGCGGTAAGTGGAACGCACTTCCAGTGGAAGTTGTCAACAGTGAATCTGTTGACCAGTTCAAGTCAAGACTAGACAAGGTCTTGAAAAGTGGCCGTTTAGGGACGCAAAACAATTGAGCAGCTTTGTGCCCGCTCGATTGCAAGTCCAATGGTACCCTCTTTGAATGGACCGTAAGGTCTCCTAGGGTACCTTCTTTCCTTGTTGTTACTCCTTGTTGTTATTATTGTGCAATCATTTGTTTAGTTGTATTTAGGTGCCATGCGATTATTACAATTTCAAAACAAACTTGTTTTATTATTTTCAAAGGCATGATTTTTTAACATTGCCTTTATGTTTAATTAGTGAAATAGAAACATTCCGAGAAAAGGAGGAAAATGCAGTCATCGTTATCGAAGTTATGTATTTAGGGGGTGGCACTCCATGCATAGCATTTAGTTAAACAGTTGTTTCACTATCCCAAGAGTTTAAATTAACATAGGACTAGTTTTTACAAGTTTTTTGATATTTAATATTTTTAGGATCTATTTCGCTATAACTTTGTGATTCTTTTCAATCTCATATTAGGTGCAAAAGTTCAATTCCATCGGTACGTCCAAAAGAATTATAGGAAGGATGAGACAGTATTTATCGTCAGCAGCGGTGTTACATTGGAAATACCTTTACATACATGAAAATATTACCAATGATTTTTTCTCTCTGGGAGTAATTTAATAAATAAATTCTAAACAACAGTAGAAATGCAATTTAATAAGCAAACACTTATAAAACGTGAATGTTAACATCAAGAGACTACCTTCACCGTGTTTGACGGTTTGGCTGGTCTGCTTAGGATCATATGCAGTTCCTTTTCCCTCCAAAAGTGACGAGCATCATTTTGGCCGAAAACTTAAATTTTAATCTCATCTTAGCATATAACATTATTCAAAAATTCAGCTTTCTTCTCAAAGTGCTCTTTATCAAACTTTAAGCGATTCTTTACATGCTTTTTATATTTATTAAGAAAAGTAGTTCTGCGTTGAGGGAAAGAATGCAGTGCATTGCAATAGAGCTCTTTACAAATAGTACGTTGACTAAATTTAGTCCCTGAACATTTCAGATCGTTTTGTACATCTTTCATAGTAATCAGTGGATTATTATTTATTTTTTTAGGAAGGTAACGTCGAGACCGATTATTTATCAAGAGCAGTGGCTCTTGACAAGTTGGAGGCGATTCCACCCTTACAATTCTTTCGAATTATAGAACCTACAGTCACATAAGGCACTTCAACTCACTCAGAAATAGTCATATAAGATAACCATCTGAATAAAAAATATTTACTGTCGAATAGCTTGAGGAATTTTTTTGACCTCTGACATTACTCAAAGCAAATTTCTTTCTTCTATAGATTCTTATCAATGAATGGCTCTGCTAATATTTGGCAGTCACATTAATTTCGTTTCTAGAAATCTTTCGAATCTTCAATCATACCCTTTTTTCGGTTTTTTAAAAATTCATTAGTTTAATAAAGGTTTCTCTCATAGTATTAGAGTGGATCAACATGTTAAATATATCCGTTAAATATATGTTAAATGAGTTTCCTGTTAATTATATAGCCAGAGGAAGGCATGAAATATTTCAGAAATATTTAATATAAGTGTGCAAAACTTGTTTCACCTCGCTGCTTAAGAGAAAAAATTGGACTGAATGAGCACATAAGATAAGAACCTGATGTTTTTAAAGGCAACAAGGCCACTGAAAGGAAGATTGGAATACAAATATCAAGGAGAGCAAAGAGTAGCTCAATGGAGGCAATCCATAGTCAGAAAACAGGAATAACGCCAAGGAAAAAATCGAAATATCAATACCTTGAATTTGCTCTCATTATATATATATATGAGATTTTTTCATATATATATATATATATATATATATATATATATATATATATATATATATATAAATATATATAATTTATTGCTTTACTCACGCGCTAATTTGTGAGTTTCTCCTATCCATATATAGATATATATATTCCATTTGATGGTTAATAACCGTCCATATATAAATGTCTTATGACATCATAAAACTTACATTGTTAAATAAAAATGAAAAACAAGCGAAATATATAATAGAATAAAATATCTAAATCCAATTTTTCATGGGTTTATGGAAAATCCTAAAGTTCTTGAATTTCTCATCTACCTCATTCAAAGGCAGACTATGGGAATCCTACGACTCCATAGAAACATTCGGGAGGTAATATGATGCACGACTGCCTACCTTTAGTGCCTTAATGGGAATTAATTGGAACGGAGGAAACTAATATTATTTACCATGATTTTAATGGGGCGCGGTTGAACTGAAGAAAAAATGAATGCCACTATATATAAATTTAATGATAATAATAAGTCTATATACATTTATATTCACAATATTTAATAAAAGTATTTCAAGAAATATTAACATATTCGAATAGTCCTGAAAATAAATTCCACCGAATACACATGGAAAACATAGTAAGGAGCAATAAAGATCTTCCCTTAACCTACCTTGTTCAAGCTATGAAAACAACGGGGAGCATTACGTGCGGAGGAAATTTGAACTGCACAATTATTACTTTCTCCACTTTTACCTTTGCACCATATAATATTCTTATTTGCTCTAATGAAGTGCTTAGAAAATTGTTATTATCAGAAATAACAACCTCAAGATCGACCTCTTTCGGCAAAGTATTAAAGATCTTTAGGATTATGACAACTGATATGTATATATGTATCACTTAGCATTTAGTTGCATTAAACTTTAGTTCCCATTCAACAAACCAATCCTGCATTATGTCTAAATCGTGCTGAAACTCTTCAATAGCCAATTTCCTTATTGCCAAATGTTTAAATTTTATGTCATTCAAATATTTTTACATAATAAAACCCAGTCAATAACATTTGAAAGTGTAATAAATAAGTTCGCGCAAACAGAGAACATAGATAACATCATTGACCATTGCTGACAGAGGTCCATTCTCAGTGGTCGTCGTTCCATTCATATTTTTGTTTTCGCTTAACCAATATTGAATTGATTTCAGCAGTTTATATTGGGCTTACGCTGTTTATTTCAAATCTTTCGGAGTGGCTTTGTTGTTTAAGGATTTGCTAAATATTATGGCGTTTTAACTACTATCGATAAATTCTTTGTAATGGCGTAGGTTTAAAGGTAAAAAGAGCGTCATCATTTTGTGATCTTTCTTGATGCTTTCTACTGTTAACGTGTGCAAAACCCTTTGGCGGCTGATTTTGAGTATTTATTAATACTTATTTCAATTAATCCTTGAAACATTTCATTATGAATTAGATTTTCGACAAATGGGCTACCATTAAATTGCCCTTCCGAAAGTGTTGGGTATCATTACAAGTGTAAATTCACCTCGACCGAGGGTAATCAATTACATGGTTTACATTTTTAAGTGATTGAAATTACTCGATGCAGTACTGGCTCGTCTCCAGTTACTTTTGTTTTCATATAACCTTTTTCTAAGAGCTTTCGTCCTTCTTACAGATAAGGAGAGGTAATTATTAGATTTGTAAGGAAGTAACTATGTGCCTTCTTTATTAGTTTTCTCAATGAGTTTGTGGAAAGGAAAAGTTTAAGGGCGAGAATGCAAGGCATAAATAATTTTTATTAATCTCAGTGTTTTTTTAACTTTCGAGCAGTAAAATAATGATCTGTCTTTAGATAAACTCACGTTAATGAGGTGGAGGGGCGATTTCAGTTTAATTAATATACAGGTCGTATATGAAATTTCATATTGCAATAAACGCAAATCGCATATTATAAATTTTGTAAGAACATACAAACTGCAACGGCCTTTTTAACATATACATATATAATGATGTTAGAAAAAATTAATAGAATGAGTCAGTTTCCGATGAACAGTAAATGTGGTTTAAACTTTGGCGCTTATAATTTTTAAATCGAGAAAGAGTAAAGAATTTTCATTGTCGCATTTAACTTTAAAATTTAAAGTGGAGTGGAGGTTATGGAGATTTTTCGGAAAGTTATCAAGAGTCTAATCTGTTTAAAGGCTACATGATGATGACTTCATCTACATACTTGTACCATAGCAAATTTGGGTTTGGAATAATGGAAAAGAGTAGGAACACCACATAAAAATTATATATATATATATATATATACGAGTATATATGATAGTGAAGCCACTGTATAGGAGCATAGAATTTATTTACCAAACTAGTGTCGGTATGAAGTTTACCATACCATCTTCAGTCGTATAATGAGAATGTAATGAACAACACAAGTTACTAAATATCACAAAATCCCAGCAGAAGAGAAAAAACGGAGAAAAGGGGTCATTAATCAGCAGGTGTGGTTTTAAGGTCACTAAATAAACTCTTTAGAATCAGGTTCTGGGAAGAGGAACTACATTTAAATTGACCATCCGAAAGATTGAAATTCGGAATTTCTCATATTAGTATTGATTCTACAATTTTTCTTTGATGGAAATATTTACAATTATATATAATTTGGGCCTTTGAATAATCGATTTGGTGGTTGTAATTGCTATTAGCAATTACAACTTTTGGTGGTTCGCTCGAAATGGCTAACTGAAACTTGATCTTCTCTGGCGGTTACTTACTGCACCATATATATATATATATTGGTTTGTGCTTCTCCTGTTGAGCTTTAATTTAGTTTGCAAGATGAAATAAAGGACGTATAACGAGAAGTTCATTTCGTTTACATGATAGGTACAACGAATCGGATATAAGTTTCACCTGTCTTCTGGTTCTGGAAAATTTCAAAATTCGTAAAAAGACTAGTATTATACGTTGAAATTTAAACATTAAAAATTATGGATGTAATAGATTAATCAGATAGTTAATATGGGGGAGGGGGGATGCAGAGATATACAGGTTAAATGGTTGTTATCTAAATGGTGGAGAATTTAATTAATAACTGAAATTTAACTTCATTAATTGGAGAAAAAAAAACTAGATACATTTTAGGGAAAACACTAACATTTTACAAGAAAGACTAATTTAAGGGGGTTGGTTTATATTTTAGAGCAGAAATAGTGGGTCGGAAGAAGAGTCAGAATTTGGAGTGGGGGAATTTTTTTTAAAAATAGGGATTTTTTCATTTTTAAGGATATTGGATCGGGGATGGTCTTTAAAATTTTAAAATCATCCCCTATGAGCACAGAATCTCGCCTTCAACGAGCGCACCGTACTTCCGAAATTATTCCTCAAATTACATCCAAGGCAAGTGAATTGATAAATGGTGGAGCACTGTCTTTACAATTGAAGCATTGTCCAAGGAGATGTTTATTTTTACAAAGGATCTTTCTTTTCTTTTGAGAATTTTGGGCTTAAGAAAGCCATATCCTGAAAAACTATATAACTGGTGTCTTAACATACAGTTGGAAATTTTAGTTTGGGTTGGCAGAGGTTGTTTAAAAATTTGGCAGTAATTTTCCTCTACCAGAGACACGAGAAAGCCGTTTCTTTTGAAGTAATTACACACAAATTCAACTTCTTTATGAAAATCAATGTAGGTTGAGCAAATGTTATATGTGCGAAATATTAATGTTTTTTATTGGACTGATTCTATACGAAATATCGCAAAAGCTGAAGAAGTTGGGGCTTTGACCACTGAAGGTTGGTTTGCGAAAGATTTTGGTTAAGAATCCGATAGGAGAATGGGAGATGCTTATATAAGAAAGGAGAGGGAACCATTGATCTCTTTTTCGCAGGTAAAGTGGATATTTGGATGTATGTGGTTGGCAAGTTGTAGAAATTTATCACAGGAGTCTTCGGAGTAGAACAAGAAGTATATCTCATCGACAAAGCGGCGGTAGATAATAGGTATAAAGTTTCCCATATCTTGGTTGAATCGTGGAAATGAAAATATCAGCAAAGACAGGGCCCAAGGGGCTGCCCATGCCCACCCCAACTATTTGGCAATAGGTTTCGTTATTAAGAATTAAAAGAAACTATGAGCATTAGTGTCCGTTCCCCATTATCTAGTTGCTTGTATATATATATATATATATATATATATATATATATATATATATATATATATATTTAATGGATATGATGGGAAACTGGTAACTTTATTAAACGCATATATTCACGTCGATCGGATATAATAAGAGCAAGAAGTTTATCTTCTAGTTTGTTCAACCACACAAATATTTATAATCACCAAATTGATTTTAATAATGCCAAGCTAGTCTATAAATTTGATAATTATTACATATGACGTATAAATGAGTCAATGTTGATTGAACGAATTCCATTATGTGTGTGGGCTCATTTAAATTTAACAAAGAATTTCAAAAATCTCTTGGCCCAAAACTTGCTACGAAAATCGTCACAACTTTGCCTGTTCCCTAATTTGTGGTTTCCTTTGTTCTCCTTCCCTTTCTTATGTTCCTTCCCCATTCTCGCCTATTTATAAAGCATTTGTTTGCCCAATCTCCTCATTGTACAGTTGAAGATGTTAGTAGATACCGAAACTAGTCCTGTAATATAATAAACTGATTCTACTAATGTGTGGTTCATATATCATGAAAGAAATTCACGTTATTGTGAAGTTCTTCTGCATATATATATATATATATATATATATATATATATATATATATATATATATATATATATATATATATATATATATATATATATATATATATATATATATATATATATATATATATATATATATATATATATATATATATATATATATATATATATGGAGAATAGATTCATAATAATGTTCATTCATTTCAAGATATAAAAAACAAACTTTAGTAGAATCAGTTCGTATATGTATTTTCGTTAATTCAGTTCCGATTTTGCTTACCGGCACACATGAGTTTTTATTTATTTTAGCACAGTATGTTGAGTTTAATTAGAAATTAGCAGTAATTATTTCCTTTAAATAGGTGCAGAAATTAAAGTAATTATCTCATTTAATGGTAGTTTAAATAAGACTATTTACAAATGAATCTGAATTAGATGCGTTACGTGGCACAAAAACGCCATCTGTTGTGCAAGCAATAGATAATGAGGAACGGAACTTTTTAACAAACAATAAAATGACTAATGTAATATAAATATATATATATATATATATATATATATATATATATATATATATATATATATATATATATATTTATATATATATATATATATATATATATATATATATATATATATGTATATATATATATATTATATATATGTATATATATATATATATATATATATATATATATATATATATATATATATATATATATATATATATATGGATTTGAAAAAGTCACAAAGTAGCGCATGAGTAGAGCAATAAATGCAAAAAAATCCCACGAGAAAATTCAAGGCGGATTCCAAGTGCTTTCAAACATGTTCAGTTCTAATGGACTGAACAAGTTCGGAAGTACTTTGAATCCGCTTTTCATTTTGCCCTGGGATTTTTGGCGGATGTGAAGTAGAAAACTAAATAGAAGAGGTCTACTTCCGGAAATTGCCCAACTTGTGCGCAAAGAATATAGACAATTATGTGACTAAACTAAGTACATACATATACAATTGTGAATACCTTAAAATAACAAGAGAGAGAGAACTGAATTAATAAATCAAAGGGCGAAGATTTAAAATGGGCAATTTCGTTAAAAATAAGCAGCATAAATACAATATTAGAAGAGGTGAAAGTAATAGTGCTTTCTTTGTTCATTTATCTGAAAATTGTCACCCTATCAATTGGAATTGGGCTAAATTTATTTACAAATCTAATGACTTTATTCAAAGAAATATTTTTGAATGCTCTTTTATTAATTCCTACCCTTTTTTTATATATCCCCTGGTCTCTTTAAACTAGACCCTGTTATTAAAAGGCTTATTTATAACGAAATTGGGAATTTTTAACCTTAGCCCTTTGATTTATTAGTTTAGTAATGTCTCTGTCGTTTATTTTTATGTATTCACAATCGGGTATGTATGTACTTAGTTTAGCCACATAAATGTCTACATTCTTTGCGCACAGGTTGGAATTTTCCCGAAGTAGACCTTATCTATTTGGTTTTTACTTCACATCCGTCTTTGATATTATTTTTCTATTTTAGGTCCTTTCGTTTTTCATGGGTGTTGCATTGCTCTTCTGTTTCATATATATATATATATATATATATATATATATATATATATATATATATATATAATCATGGTAGCAAGTTGGGTTAAAAGCGACAGCTAATTTCGTATTTGTAATTTCTTTTCAAATCTCTCGATTTCTTGTATATTCTCCTTTACGTCTGGATTAAGTTAATGGATATGTTCCCCAAAATTCATTAAAACTTAAATTTTAAATTTAAAGAGGAATAATATAAGAACCCTTTAGTAGCAAGACATGTGATTTAACTTGACGCGTTTCGATAAACTTGTGTCATCCTCAGAGACAAAGTAAAGAAAGACTAGAATATTGGTTTATATAAAGCAATGAATGCACATATTTACATACAAACAAACAAAGAGATCTGCGAGTTCAAACGTACTGACAAACTTGTGACCAAGATAATACAAGGTCGAAAGAGGTAGGCTTAGGGGCGAAGGTGGGGAGTAACCTTCATAAGGGTAGGTTAAATATCCCTCATAGTTCGGGTGCTAATTCTACGGCTCGCCGAAAATTACTTTTCCTAGAAAAACAACCTAAGATAAACATTAATTTCAATTCTAACAGAATACTACCTAGCGGTATAATTTTACCTTGTTTGTAACCGCTTGTAATCCTTTTTTTCTAAAAATGTATTCCTATTTTTTATGCCCACTGTGTTTTGTATCCTTTCTTTGTACGAAAGCGGAGCGTCACTTATTTTTCTCCTGTATATACGATTATTATAAAATAATTTTTCGTTTTCTTTGAGAATGGCCTGAATAAAGTTCGAAAGTACTTGGAATCCTCTTTTCATCTTTCCTGTGGGATTTTATACATATATATATATATATATATATATATATATATATAAATGTATAAATTGGGACATCTTTCGGAGACCTCAAATTTAGTGTATATATATATATATATATATATATATATATATATATATATATATATATATATATATTGTTGAAGAAGGAGACGGTGGTGTCACGCTCTATACAGAGTCGTGGCCCACGGGTATTCAACAGGGCCGGCAAGTCCCGGCTAAGTGCAAATGCCCAATTTATATTCGAGTGCGTTAATCCAAGGTTGGCAAAATAAAAGGGGGTAATCGAGATTGCCGTTTCAGCTCAAGAGTTATTGAAAGAAAAACCTCTTACAAAAATTTCCTTTATAAAACAAGTAAATAATAGAATTATTATTGGTCACGAAAACTAAGCAAACTAAAGTAATACTGAATAAGTGACCAGTTGTTAATACAGGCGGGCAAGGAATAAATGAAAATAGCCCGAGAATTGTAACAATCACTTGAAAGACCGTTATTAAACGCAGGTTGAGATAATATTAATTAAATGCGGGGAATAACGGGGGTTTTCAAGGAGTGAATTAAATGGAGAACAAATCACAATATGAGACCTCGGTTTTACCTCAGCGGCGGTAAATTCGATGAGGCCTCGGGAGGACTTCGTAGAGCGGAAGATGAGCGTAGATCAATGTCCAAGTTGTCCTCCAAAATTAAACATTTCTTGATCAAAATTCTCCACACAATATATAAGCTTCCATATATAATATTACATGTGAAGATTGACAAAAATTTGATATAGGCCAAACTAACAAACCCCCTAAACCAAAGCCTACGCCAGCACAAAAAATAGTGAGAACTAGGCACACGTCTAATACAAATATTGTATTTACATTTATCTTCCGCATCTTATAGGAGTGATTGGAAAAATGAGGTTACCATTTTTGAAAATAGTTTTTATTTACAACGAAACATTATAAAATCGGCGGAGATAGAATCCATCTGGTCCTCTAGGGATTTTCAGTTAAATTGATATAAACTTTACAGAGAAAAGAAAACAAGTTGTGTGCCAAATAAAACAATATATTATCATGACAATTTACACACAAACAGAACAATATATATAGTTTCGAAAACATTTGGAATGGCCAGCATTTGCCTCACGACTATCTCCAGGCTAGACCTGAACTGGTTGCATACCCTGGTTAGGGGGTCCTTGTCAATGGATGACGTTACTTCAACAAGGCGGCCCTTAGAGTGCCTAAAGTGTTGTGATCAGCCAGGTAAATTCCTTTCCAACATTGTTCTACACGAACTAATCTAGGAAGTTGGTGCCGGGGGCAGCTGGGAATCCACAAGTCTAGGACCAGAGGTTCGGGTTATTGTTTAATAACAACGCCTGCCTCTTTTGCCCTGTGTGCGGGAGCAGAGTCCTGCTGGAAGAGGTAAGGCATTCGCGGGGCAATTTGGTCCACCCACTCAACGATGACTACAAGCTCCAGCGCTTGAATGTCGCTGGAGCTTGACCTTGAAGCACTAACGTGTGAGCAGGCTCTCGCTGCATACTACACGCAGAACCATAAAAGCGGCGGGAAATTTACTAGGCATGACCTTAGGCCATACGTCATTATTCTCAGCCTTGTTATACTTTCGTTTGACTTTGTAAACCCAAATATTGAAATCTACCCAAATAGTGCCTTCCTACACAACCAACCAAAATGGCACCAATAACTATTTATGTCTAATTTCCCCCACAACACCACAGTTTGCCTGGTAAGCTAATTTTCCGGTTCTTATTAATTTACTTATTTAAGTGCTTTTTATTTGTTTGCCTTTGTCTTTGTACTTTTTTCTCTTTTTATGGCCTATTAACGATGTTATATTTTAAGTCTAATTTTTAATATTTATTCTAATTTTTGTAAAATTGACAGAACACTGTTAATAACGTACACAGTCGATGTACGAAACGTTCAGATATCTCTATTAAATGTTCCAACAATTTGAAATGCTGGCTTGGCCAAATTTTTGGTGAATGCTTTAAACTTTAACTTCTGAATTTCCACGCAATTGAATATATACTATAAGGGAAGGACCAGCGAGGTGTCCTTTTCTTTCTAAGGAATCGAATCCTGTTGTCTTCCCATGGACTCAGCAGCAGAGGTGGTCTTGCAATCTGAACCACACTCTGACACTTATCTGAGGGAAACATAAATATCATACGAGGGAAAACAAAATTAGCTTTGTTATTTTAAGCAAATTTAGTATAGCGTAGAGAATGGAAGGAATAGAAATCGTCGTGATTTCTTGTCTGACGATAATTGGAACAAAGTAAATTCATGTATATGTAACTATGCATGTGCGTGTGTGCGAATATTTTCTCTTACAGTCTCTTGTCTGCTGCAGTCAAATTGAAATTTTGATGTGTTTGCAAGTGTGATTAAAACCTTCATCATTATTAAAAACTCAAAAAGAAATTGTTCCGCAGGCTATTAATAAATAATTAGGCTTTCAATTAGGCTTTATACGAAGTTTTTTTCATCTTTGTTATTATCATTTCTAAATTACAATAGTGATTAAGATTTAAGAGAAGAAAGAGATGGGGAATTGAATACTTCTGATTATTTCTTTTCAAAAACAAATTTTGAAATCACATATGAATCATACTTGTCTATTTACTCAATGCTGACAAAAGAAAATTCATAAGAACTCATTATTATATCGAATTGACCTTTCAGAATTACTGCTTTCTTATTAGCAGATCATAAAGAGTAATATTTTTCTACCCCTTTGAAGGGGGCTTTCGACAAAACCTTCAATTGGCTGAACGTTGTTGACTTAGAGAAAAGTTAAATATAATGAACTTAAATTTTTATCATCCATTCTATTTAATTCCCCAAAGAATTCTGGTTTCATTGTAGAGGTTGGAATGTATAGGAGGAGTTTTATCAGACCTCTAGTTCCTAATCACTTCTTTTTGCCTTTTGTTCTAAGTAGTGAATAATAATAATAATAATAATAATAATAATAATACTGTCTAACAAAATTTAACTTTTTGTCGACTAAAAAGATTAGAATAACATTCTTGAATATAGTTTTAGGTATAGATTTCAAAAATTGAAGTGATTTTTATCGAAATGACTCCTGTTTTTTGTAAGTTCGCCAATTACTATTTTTGTCAAATTTTGAAGATTTTAACGAATTTCATTCTTTTATTTCCTATAATCAGGTTATTTAACTATATAAAATTTGAAATAAAAGCAACAATTTTAATTAAAATGCCAAGAGTACAGTGTAAAAATAGCCCAGATAAATTCTGCTACATATGTGGCTCAGTAACATTTTAAAAAATCAAAGAAAGATTTCTTCTCTAGTGGAAAAACTATATAATTTGTATTTTGGATGTAAAATTGGCGACAAAGATAAACCATAGGCACCACATATGTGTTGCACGACATGCTTTAATTCTTTATCAAAATGGTCTAAAGGAAATATAAAAAGCCTTCAATATGGTGTTCCAATGGTATGTCGAGAGCCCCAAGATCATGCCACTGACTGCTATTTCTGTTTGGTACACCTACAAGGTAAGTAATTGTTTATTGTCCACTGTACCTATATTTTGAAGTAGTATACTGTAATATTATTTTTTTAAAATATAAAATTAATTAAGTTTATAACCACTTTATTGTAATCATACGTATTTACATAACTTTAAATTTTATGCATATAATTTGCATATTTTTAGGTAAAACAACGAAGTCTGCTTCAGCTGTGGTATATCCCAACCTTGAACCACCTGCAGAAATTGTTTTGTCTAACTCTGATGAATCAGATATGGAATCATGTAAACCAGAAACAGAAATTTATGTTCCTAAAACTGTTGATACTACAAAACCTTTCTCACAACTTGATCTAGAAGATCTTGTAAGAGATGTAAACTTAACAAAGCAACAGAGTAAATTGCTGGCCTCGAGACTGAAAGAGAGAAGTTTAGTAGCAGAAGATGTTTGAATTACTAAGTTCCGCATTCGATCAAACAATTTACAAGATAAATTTCATTTGACAACAAGTTATGCTACTGTAATAATATTTCACGTCTCTTTGAAGAATTAGATATACATTATGAACCCAGTCAATGGAGACTTTTCATTGATGCTTCTTTATATAGTAGTAAAGCCGTGCTTCTGAATAATGGAAATAAACTACCATCGATACTAGTAGCTCACTCTGTTGTTTTGAAAGAAACTTATGAAAATAGAGATTTCATTTTAAGACGCATTAAATACAGTCAACATAAATGGTTGATTTGTGCTGACCTTAAGGTAGTAGCCATTTTAAATGGCTTGCAGTCAGGTTACACAAAATTCATGTGTTTTCTGTGCCAGTGGGAGAGTAGAGCTCGGGGAGAACATTAAATACGCCTTTAGGATAAGAGACTAAAGTAGGTTGTCATAATGTCATACGTGAACCATTGGGTCATAAGGAAAACATAATTTTGCCACCACTTCACATAAAATTAGGTTTGATGAAACAATTTTTGAAATCCTAGAAGCATGACCAGCCATCCTTTTTATATCTAAAAACAAAATTTACTAAGATTAGTGATGCTAAAATAAAGAAGGAATCTTTGTTGGACCTCAAATTTAAGAGAGTGAGTTTGAGGCAAAATTGAGCAAGCCAGAATTTGAGGCCTGGCATAGTTTCAAAGGTGTATGTAATGGTCTTCTTGGAAGGCACATGTCTTTCTTTCCAGAGAATCCAGCAGACGTCAGCGATGAGCATAGTGAAAGATTTTAGCAAGATATTCCTACTATGGAGTCCTGTAATGCTTGTTAACTTCTGCTGGACCCTTTACAGAGGCAGACAAGATGTTGTACATCGAAAAAGCCTAAATATTCTAAAAATATATGACTATTGTATAGATTTCAGCAATTTTGAAAAAATCGTAAATGTTCATTATTTTTTTTAATATATTTTTATAATAAGCTTTTTGTTTTTACTTATCTTTGTATTTTTTGTCAAATAAAATAAAAATAACAAATATTTCATACCTCTATTTACCTACTGAATAATCTAATATTAATAAAAAATTAAATGTGCAGATTACAAAAAACTGAAGTCATTTCATAAAAAATAAAGTTCATTTTCGTAATCTACGCAAAAAACTACAATAGAAAACTACTTTCTTATTTCTGTAGCAAAATCATTGTTGGACAGTGATATTATAATAATAATAATAATAATAATAATAATAATAATAATAATAATGATAATAATAATAATAATGATAATAGAAATAATAGTAAAATTAATAACTAATAATAATAACAAATAATAATGATAATAATAATAATACACATCTGATATAACAAGTATAAATTGTAGTAACGTCGAAAAAGAATCTGAAACTTGAAATTAAAAGGTTACATATAGTTAGGAAAGATTTTTTTAAAAAGTATTATTATTATTATTATCATTTAATTAAATGCAAATTCATGGCAAAGTTCACTTTTCATATACAGACAGTAGGAAACAAATGTGTTACTAGCATATTTACTCGGCGTTGCCTGGGTGACGCCGATTCTCTCGATCATCAGTGAGGCTCAGCAGATTCTAGAGACAATGAATATGTGTTAACACATATGATAGGTTGGATTCTTTATTCCTGAATTAACCTATCTAGCTCATAAATAGCCTAATGTTTGGTTAGGTTGCCAAGTAGCTGGACCATTCAAAACCAATCATTGATATATTAGTCATGCGTTTTTCTAAAATAGAAATTAAGTATTTACGTAATTTTAACATTTTGTATGTGAATCTCTTGCGCGAATTGTAAATAAAAATAGTCTTATGTGACCTCCAAGACCAAAATGGTAAGGGAAAGTAGCAAAAAAATGAAGGGCCCCATTCGCTCATTTGAAAGTTTAGCTCCAGTTGAGGAAATGTCATGGAGCGGAAGAACATGGGTTGCAGGAATGCTCTCTAATTGACCGATGAGGACTTAAAGGAAAGGTCTACATCCGCCCAAATAAAGCTGTACTTGAAAAGAGTACCAGCGAGATACAGGGACGTAGTGGTACTCGCTCCAACTCTCAAAAGAACGATGTTTAAGAGAGGAAGGTCTAGCCATAGACATTAATATCTTATTTAGTGATAGAGCTTCAGGGAAATAGGATGTTTTTTTCTGCATGTCTAATCCATTAATTAGCTTTGAAGCCTGGCATATTTACCATGTCTGATCACGCAATTGGACCTCCTCTCGTTAGACTGATGGCAGATTCACGGGAGTTGCGTTGATCTCCTCGGTCCCAACAGCTTTGGACTATTTCACATTGGCATTTGACTGATTTTAATCTTCTCTAACTTCATCACTTTTAATATGAACAAATAATTAAAATTATGAAGACATAAAAAGGATCAATACTCTTCACATCTTTAACAATAATAAATGTCGCAAATTTAATTCACAAGCAACTCTTAGTTCAATCAGCAGGCTGCCATTGCAGCCCATTAATTACATGGATCAACTATTTAGAAATATTTCACTGTAATGCAAATGATTCATAACCTTTGTGTACTTTATCTACTCTAAGGCGTTTTCTAGATATCGGCACCTTCGGCTGAGAATCCGATCTCTCCTTCGCAGCAGTCAGATCCGAACATGAAGCAATAATAACTTATGTAACAAAATTTCATTTTTTTTTTGTTCCTGGGTTAAGAGTGTTATTTCCCAGTTGTTCATAAGTAAAGTAAATTAAAAAGATATTTAGGGCACTGAAATTCTAAATTTGCCCATACCGAAAATAATTGTCGGGTGTTATTAATTTTGGAAAATAATTGAAAATATATAAAAGGTTGTCGGCTTTAATTTTTTTAAAGTGTGGTAGAAAATTGTAAAGCTTGTTTGAAAAAAGTAGCATTTGAATGTTGTAGAATACTTTTAATGAAACCTTGAAAAACATTCTAGATTTAATGATAAATTTCTAGAATTTTATGTTGTTTCAAGAATGTTCTAGAACTAGACTGAATACACCCATGGAAACTTTTAGAACCTTCTGCAATATTACTTTAGCTATTTTTATGCATGGATTCATTCACAGATCTGCTATCATTTCAGTTCTAGCTACCATATTGAATACATCAGAAGAAAATGGCAACAAGAGGCTGCAATCATGCTTCAGATGTATTCTTTTCTGTTATATATGGCGATAGTTTATTAAAACAAAAGCAAAAAGGTTCTCTGAGAATATGTGAAGCATACAAAGCATATTTTGGCATGCTAAATGGGGACAAAGACGACCTTGGGCACCTCATTTTGTATGTAAACACTGAAAGAGAACTTTGGAAAGTAAGGAAATTGTTTGTTGTAAAGAGAAAAATATTAAATGTCACAGATGATTTTTAAGCAATTATGTTTGGTGTAAGCCAATATTGCTACATCTGAATGGCGGTGTCGAGGTAGGCCTGTGTAGACAGGCTTGGCACACAATGGCGTACACAAGCACGGGCAGAACTCTGACCTAAGGTCGCTATAGATATGCTGTGGTGCAACTAATAGAGAGGGTGGTTAACGGTTGACCGGGACTTAACTACTTGCTTGCCAAGTTGCAGTTCAGAGGATATATAAAGAACAAGATCTCAAAATATAATTTTAATATATATAATAAATAGGAAGGAATATATATATAAATAAATATATATATATATATATATATATATATATATATATATATATATATATATATATATATATATATACAAAAGGGGAAAAGAAATTACTTTATCGAGGTAATTAAATGAATTATGTCGATTTATGATATGACGGAGAACAGAATTAAATTTAACTCGAACGAGGGGGTATTAATTACAATTTAGCACAGGTCTTCAAGAAAATACTTTGGGAAGTCCTGATGAGGAGAACTTGAAGATGGAGTTTGATTATTTCGTGATGAAGAATGAGATAGCTTCCCTGAGAACAGGGGCCAAATCTTAACCAAGGTAGATCTGCTAGCGAGATCTTCGACGAGGTACGACTCGAACACAGGTTACAGGGATTCATGGAAAACAGACAAGCAGTCTGAACGGAGGTAATGGCCGGCTTTCAATCTCATCGATAAATGGCAAGCTTCGGGTTAAATAGCCGAGTGGCTGGTCCGATAGATAGCCTCAGAGCCTGCCGGTCCCTAAAGGATTCTAGGCGCCAGTATAAGCAAACACACTTCGTGATAACGAGTTGTTCCAGACGGGAAAACTTGCCTCGTGATATGGGGGTATGATTAAGCTGGCTGCCCTCGCGGGGAAATAGGAAGGCCGGGAAAGCATGGGGTAGAGTTAGGGTGGCGGCGCACAGCGTTATCGCAGGAAAGTGGCGAGACGAGTGGCGCCTGAAAGCAAATACAGCTGCGTCGGATGATTCGGCGCGAGGCTGATTCCATCTTGAACTTTTCAAACTTCTCACACTAGGCGCATGTCGTTTAGAAAGAAGGAGCTGAAAATGGGTATTTCCGAGGGGGGTTCCTCTCGCGCTGGTGCTTTAAGATCATCTTCTCACATGCCTTCCTTTCCGAAGATGACGTCTTTCTGATGGGTATGGGAAGGACAATAAGGGCGGATATTTAAATTTAAGTCGATACGGCGGTCACTAAATGAATGAATGACTTCCACTTAATCTATGGCGCAGGGTATATTTAAAAGGGTATCGTCGCTAACCAGCACACACAAAAAAAAACATCAAAAATAAATGCAGGGAAATGCGAGTTTAAAAAAATCAAAACGATTCATTCATAAAAAGGTAGTGGAACTATATATAAATAAAAATAAAGAAAAATACAATGCCAAAAAACACAAAAAGGACCAATATGTAAACAAACACAAACAACAGATTTTACCTGACAGCCAAAGAACATAAACATACACAGTTAAGATGAAGTTCTAGAATTATGAAAAAATGCGAGTACACACACTCGATTATACAGTATTCACAGGAGAACAATTCTTAACACAATTTACTTCGCAGAGGGAGGATACTGGAGAGATTCCTACTGAGGTAGTCTGCAACACAGTTTTCTGTGCCTTTAATGTACATTATTCGGAACTGGTATTCCATTAGAAGTAAACTCCAACGCATAAGCCTTCCGCCCTGGCTTTTACAATTCATTAGGTAAGACAATGGGCGATGATCGGTTTTGATCAAATATGTTTGGAATTTTTGTACACTCCGCACGATCGCCAGAGCTTCAAGTTCTATGACAGCGTAGTTCCTTTCGCGTAACAAGAGCTTCTGGCTAGCGTACGCAATGGGGTGACTGTTGCCGTCTTCTTCATACTGGAGCAAGACGCAAACGTTTCCTTCACTACAAGCATCCGTTCGTATTCCAAAAGGTTTGTTCGTGTTCGGGAGTCTCAGTATGGGAGCTGATATTAGTTTTGACTTCAACTGATAGAAGTGAGCGGTCGCTTTGTAGTTCCATGCGAGGGGGTCCAGGGAACATTTCTTTAGTAGGGAGCTAAGGCGGGACGCTAAGGCAACGAAATTCGGGACAAAGCGTCGGTAAAAGGATGTCGACCCTAGAAAAGAGCGTAATTGCTCTTTAGTATGCGGGAGGGGCATGTCGGCGATGGACTTTACCTTTTCTTTTTGAGGGCCATTTGATCTTCATCAATGTGGAAACCGAGGTATGTAATAATGCTCTGTGTGAAATGGCACTTGATAGAGCCTATAGAGAGGCCGTGTTCACGAAGCCTATTGAGGAGCGAGTGGAGGGAGATAAGATGCTGGTCCCATGTGCGGGTGGCCATGTAAACGCCATCAAAGTAAAATAAAATGTTACTCAGCCCATCCAGTATCCTGAGCATCATTCGATTATAGTTGCCACAGGCAGTAACTAAACCAAAAAATATGGTTTTAAACTACATAAGGTCTATTTCTGTGGCAAATGCGGTGTATTTCCGGGCACTATCCTTAAGGGGGATTTGATAGTAGGCCTTACACAAGTCTATATCTTAAATCAACTTGGCCTCTTCAAATAGATGTAGGTTCTGGTCTACCAAAGGGATAGGCTCAGCGTATAAAACTGTTACGGCGTTCAACTTTCTAAATTATACGCACATGCGAAAAGACTGATCCGTCTTCCTGAGAATATTAATGAGAGAGCAATAATTCGACGTGGAAGGTTAAATTGTCCCTAATTTAGGAAAGTTTTCCATTTCGGCGTTAAATCTAGGGCGCAAGTGAACGGGCAAGGGGTAGGGATTAGATCTAATAGGCTCCTGGTGGTTATAGCTATATAATGCTAAAAATACAAAGAGCAATCAGGCTTCTCAGAAATTTCATCGGGGAATTCAGTTAACAAAAGAGCCAATTGCGTCTTCTAAGGGGGTTCCAACTAGGGGTTTAAATCAAATCCGGGATGGAATTTACACTGGAACCACGGAGCGAAGGGAGAGGGTAATTTTTATCCGTTTCCACACATATGGTTTGGACTTAATTAATAGGCTTCCATTATTGCCTCTTCGTCAAGGGCAATTATATTATAAACGCAGACGCGGCGATGATAGCGCTTAGGCATATTTACATGAAACAATTTGTTCTCCGAGGGGGTATTTATTAGGAAATCTACGGGACCGTGGCTTCTAGGATTGGGAAAGGGCCTTTCCATTGGGACAAGAGATTGCTTGTCTCCGTGTGTAGAAGGAGCAGTATCTCTTCATCGGGCTTGAATCGTCTTTCTTTAGACCTAACGTCAAAATAGGTCCTATATTTTTCTAAATTTAGCTCAGAACTTTTGTACGCTATATCGGCGCATTCTTCCTAAGCGGTTCCTAATGTCTAGCACGTAAGAATACGAGGAGTTGATCTCATCCAGGCCGGGATTGAAAACGTTTATTCAATATGCTCATTGGTCCACGTACATTTTCGCCATACAAGAGCTCAAAGGGGGCAAATCCTAAAGTTCTGTTAGGATTTCTTTGCAGGCAAACAGGGCAACCGGCAGGTATCGATGCCATTTTCGGGACTGAGCATGGCATAACTTTTTCAGAATGGTCTTCAAAGTGCCATTCAACTTTTCAAATACGCTGTTAGCGGCGGGGTGAAAAGGGAAGGTGAAAAAGAGCTTGATCATAAGGAGCTTGCCGACGTGTTTCATTAGCTCAGAGGTGAACTGTCTACCTCTGTCAGATAATATCTCTTTAGAGATGCCGACGCGGGAAAAGATAGAGATCAGTGCCTCCGCACAGGTTACGCTATCTATCTTTTTAAGGGGAACTGCGTCTGGGAATCTCGTTGCAAAGACAACAAAAGTAAGGACGTACGAGTGTCCTTTGTTATACAGGGGGTGAATTGGGCCAATTAGATCTATGGCTACTCTAAAAAAAGGCTCCGGGACAATTGTAGTCTTCTGAAGGGGGGTAGGTGCTATTCGTCCTTTTGCTGTATTCTTCTGACATGGGTCACACAACCTGCAAAACTCCGTGGTTTCTTTAGCAGCACCGGGCCAGAAGGATAATGAAAGATTCTCTGAGCTGTTTTATATGACTAAAATGACCAGCCATTAATCCTTCCTGGGCGAGTCGGAAGATTTGGAGAACATGGGAACGGGGGATACACAAAGAGCGAGTGGGGATTTCATCCTTAGCCGAACTGTAGCGATAAAGAAGTCCGTAGCTAATGAGGTAGGTAACTTCCTTTTGACCACGGAGAGATCCACGTTCGTCACTTCTCGCTTTTTTACACAAAGGCTGGAGGGTGGGGGATTCATTTTGAGCACTTGCAAAAGTCTTGTTTTGAAGGGCTGCAAACTTTGGTGCATAAGGTGGGTCTAATGGCACGGGAGGGGGGGGGGCAGTGTCATTTAGCGCTTGAGCCCTCGTGATGACGGGATATGCGACGGGGTTAGGAGAGAACTGCGGTCTCTGGCCGATCAACAAGGCGCAGTGTGTCCTCACACGGCCGGGAACACCGCAGGAGAAACAAATTATGGGCCTTCGAAAGTTATCCGACAATTAGGGATTATTTATGAGGGGCTTAATATCCCTTGATTATGGCGGGGATGGTACTTGGGTTTAA
Organism: Ceratothoa steindachneri; assembly: GCA_963969495.1. Taxonomy (NCBI): domain Eukaryota; kingdom Metazoa; phylum Arthropoda; class Malacostraca; order Isopoda; family Cymothoidae; genus Ceratothoa; species Ceratothoa steindachneri. The sequence continues at coordinate 104,424,835 of OZ018328.1, forward strand.
AGGGATCAGGTACCTTCACAAACTTGGGCGAATTTTTCGGGGGAAATTTGAAGAGGTTACTTTTACTTTGGAGGGATGTGGGATGAAACTTCTTGGGGTCATTCGGGTATAGATGGTGGCTTGATGCGTGCATATCTGCTTCTTCTATACATCCTTGAAAGAAGACAGGTGTCTGTCCTTCACGAATACGTGGATTTCATAGGGTAGGGCAGCCATCAACTGATCCCATAAAACGAAATAAATTAGGGCTCGTAGTCGCAGATGAATTGGGCTGAGTTCAACCAGAATTGGAAAGTCCTCTGGAGGATGAATCCAAATTAGAGGTAGGTCTGGCTAAGAAGTATTCTCACCTCGCGGAACTTTGACCTACATATAGTAATCGGGATTCATATTAACAGCCGATAATAATTTCGACTTGAGGGTGGAGTAGTCGATAGTAGCCTCGTCCGGGAACGAAATGAAAATTTCCAGAAGGCGAGTATTAAGGAGAGGAAGTAGTCGAGCGACTCCATTGGCTTCAATATCCTAGTGGTTCACTTCGAAAATTTTCTCAAAGTGAGTTAAGTAGGCGCTGAAATCTTCGCCGTCCCTAAACACTGGCAACTTTACCGATGGGACTTGGGGGGATTAATTTCTAGAGCTCAAAGAAAGGGTTTCCAAATTATTCCTGTTAAGCTCACGCTCATGCTGACGGATTCTTTCTCTTTCTTCCAATTCTATTTGTTCTCTTTGTTCTTTTTCTCTTTTCTCTTCAGCTTTTCTTTGTTCTCGTTTCACTGATCTTTCATTTCTTTCTTCCTCCTGAATATATACAACTAGATCCTTGCCTGACAACCCAGGAATTTCTCCTTGTTGACGGAAACACTCAAATGATGACATCTTGCTGGTTTAATTGCGCGTCTGGCAGCTCGGCGCGTCCAAGAACCTTACGGAAAAGATTATGAAGCTCTGACGATTGTATCAAAATCCTAACGGAGATTTTATGACACAAAGATTTTGCGCAATAAAAAAAAAGAAAATAATTCAAAACTTGATTTCTATGCGACCAATGATTATAGGTCTTTAATCCTGCATGGGGATTAGTAGAGGGTTTTAACGGAGATCATCCCTCCAACAAACACACAAACCAAAATAAAATTGGAAAAAAAACCGGTCAGCACAAAAAAAGAGGAAAAAATAAGAATTTCTTCCACTTTCCTTAGATATGCTTGAACAAACTTGGCAAACTGGTTACTGAATAGGTTAATTTGGGGGGAGGGCAACTTGAAAAGAAAAATGGTTCCTTCAAACAAAAATAACCCAACTTTACCTGCCACCAGATAAAGATAAGAATAATGATTAAAAATCAGGGTTCTTTCACTACAAAAATTACCCAACTATATCCGAGACTAGATAATGATAATGATATATAAATATATATATATATATATATATATATATGTCAAGGTATGCCTGTGTAGACTAGATCGGCGTACAAGGGCGTACACAAGCACAGGCAGACAGCTGAGCTAAGGTTGCTTTAGATATGCTCTGGGGCAATTAATAGGGAGTGCTATTAACGGTCAACCTGGACTTAACTACTGGCTTGCCAAGTTGCAGTTCAAAGGATATATAAAAAAACAAGACCCCAAAATATAATTTTAATATATATAATAAATTGGGCAATATATATATATTTATATATATATATATATATATATATATATATATATATATATATATATATATATATATATATAGAGAGAGAGAGAGAGAGAGAGAGAGAGAGAGAGAGAGAGAGAGAGAGAAAAGGGGAGAACAAATTACTTAATCGAGGTAGTTAAATGAATTATGTCGATTTATGATATGACGGAGAACAGAATTAAGTTAACTTGAACGAGAGGGTATCAATTACAATTTAGCGGTAAGTCAAATCAAAGGAGAATGCTGGTGAAGATTGACGGGGTAATCTGGGATGAACAATACAAGATCGCTTTACCTTCAAGCACGGGTGAACTTGAGTAGGGTGGAAGACAACGTCGCAAGTCTTCAAGAAGTTACTTCGGGGAGTCCTAACAAGGAGGACTCGAAGATTGGGTTTGATTACTTCGTGATGAAGAATGAGATTTTCTCTGCTCCAGAGAGACGTAATCTCAACTCGATACGATTCTGCAAATCAGCAGGGAGTCTCAGTCTCGAAAGAACGGGAATCTTGAAGGGGTAGTGAAGATGAGGGGGCCACACAACTCTCCGAGAAGCAGGCGGCTCGATAGCTTTCCTCTGAACAGAAGCCAAATCTTGAAGAAAGTAGATCTGCTGGCGAGATATTCGATGAACTACGACTCGAACTCGGGTAACAGGGCTTTACCGGAAACAGATAGGCAGTTTGAACGAATGGAATAGCGGGCTTCCAATCTCCTTGAGAAATAGCGAACTTTGGGTTAGTAGCCGGGTGGCTGTTCCGATGGATAGCCTCAGGGCCTTGCCGTCCCTCGAGGATTTTTGACGCTAGTATAAGCAAACACACTTCGTGATAACGAGTCGGTCCCGACGGTGAAACTTGATGACGCAAAGTTGATTGACATTATATACTTTGATTTTCAGAAAGCGTTCGATAAAGTTCCTCTCAAATTTCTGATGGCAAAACCAAGGTGACTGGGAATTACAGGAAAGATTGGAGACTGGATTGATGATTGGCTTACAAATAGATACCAGTGAGTAGTAATCAATGGGTTCTCTGATTGTACAAAAGTGTCAAGTGGGGTGCCTCAGAGTTCTGTGTTCAGCCCTTTGCTATTCATAATTTACATTAATAATCTGGACATAGTTCTCATGTGAAAAATTATAAAATTTGCAGATGACGCAAAAATTGTAAAAGGGCTAGTTAGTAAATAAGATGCAGATGAACTTCAGAAATATATTAATCGTATAGAAAAATGGTTAAGAGAATTGAAACTGCCTATAAACATAGATAAGAGCAAAGTAATACATATTGGAAGCAGAAATCCATAGGCTATATACACATTCTTTAGTTCGAAAATACCAGAAACAAAGGTTGAGAAAGATTTAGGTGTATATATGTATGTATATCGAATGATCTTCAGCTTAGTTTTTAATGCATAGAAGCAGGAAAATAGCTTCCAAGATCATCAGATAAAAAAACGACAATTAAATGCAGAAACGAAACTATCGTCTTGAATTTATATAATGCATTAGTTCGCCCACATTAGGAATATTGTGCACAATTCTATCCCCACATTTAAGGAAGGATATTGAAAGACTTGGGAAAGTTCAAGCAAGACCAACAAAACTAATACCATCGTCAAGAAACCATAACTATGAAACAAGATTGAAAAGTCTAAATCTCTTTAGACTAGAAACGAGAAGAATGTGAGGCCAACTCATAGAAACCTTTAAGATATTAAATAAGATTGAAAATATAGAAGCTGGAATATGTTTCAAGTTAAATGACAATGAGACAAGGAACAACGGGATGAAGATAGTACCTTTGCGTTTTAGAAAAAAATCTGACTGGTAATTTCTTTTCATATAAAATTGTTAACCTTTGGAATATGCTGCCACGGGATGTAATATCTTACAAAACTATAGGTACTTTAAGAAAATAATAGACACAATCATACATAGACTCAGCTATTAAATTGTAAATATAATTGAATCGATAAATATGTGCATAAATAGAAATGAGTATAAGAAAAGGATTCTCAGGATTGAAATGCACATTTTCTAATAAATTAAAATATGGAATCAATATAGATAGGTGTATAAAAATTAAGTAACGAGATTCCAAGTATCAAAACATATAAACAATATTTTCTGTAGAGAATCTCTATGTGTAAACAGTCTCAGACGGAATGTTATAATGGATGTGTTAACCTTTCCGCCTTCTGTTCATTCGTGTTTGATGTGTTTAATGATAATTTCGATATTAATAATATTTAACTAGGTAGGTTTCAAAAGCCTTACTGTAAAAATTCCAGGTTGTGCTCTATATTTCAACTGAACCAGGTATCATTTCAGTTTCCGTACCCGCGTGGCGGGTGGGAGAGGAGGGTCGGGGAAGCTTTCAACTTTATTGTCCATTTGTTTCCAGCTCTTAGTTGTTTTTTTTGTGTATATATTAGGATAGGGAACTTACACAAGTACCTTCACGGACATGTACCGAACGTTTTGTCTTTGAAGGCGCTTGCTTTCTTTGTAATGGCTAAAATACGTAAGCATAGAGTGGACGTAAAAGGTCTGATACGCAAACTGCAAGAGGATGGTCGGCAAATCTCCCGCAGGGTCGGCGGATTACATTGTAGCGTTGAAGAAGTGTTGAAGAGAATCCAAGAAAGTGGGAACATCCAAGAGCGGCCTCATTCTGGATGACCCATCGTCGATACCTAACGTAACGAAAGGTATCTGCGTCTCATGAGGCTTCGAAATCAGAGTAAAAGCACATTCCAGCTCAAACACGAATAAACAGAAGGCGGAAAGGTTAACGCATTCATTATAACATTCCGTCTGAGACTGTTTACACATGGCCCGAAGTCATGCAAAGCCCACAAGAAGTCGCTGATCAGCCTTCAACAGAACCGAAGTCAACTGGCTTGGGTACATGCCCAGCGCAACTGGAAGATGCATCAGTGGGGACGTGTCTTATGGTCCGAAGTGCCTATGTTCCCAGGCAACATTTGTCTCTGCAGAAGGATAGGGGAGCAAGTAAATCGAGAATGCATAGTGCCAACAGTAAAACATGGTGGCCGCTTTGCAATGGTATGGGCTGCATTTCAAGGTAAGGGGTAGGTCGTCTCACCGTTTGTGATGACACTATCAATTCAGAGATATACCAAACTGTCCTAATAGATTAGATGCTGCCACTCCAGAAATGCGCGGAATGTCATTTGTTAGCAAAACAATGATCCATGTCACAATCCTGGGTCCATCATATAGTAGTTGAGGGAAACAATATCATGTTAAATGACTGTCCATTTCTGTTTCCAGGTGAGAATCCACTGGAAAACCTCTGGAAACACCTGAAAGAGGCCATAAGACGTCGTCAGCCAGCCTCCAATGAGCAACTCAAGGCATTCTTCACCGAGGAGTGGGTCAACATCACACCCCTCAGGTTTTTTACCCTCGTGGAGAGCATGTCTCAAAAATAAATGCCCTCATCACTGTCATGGGACTCTTGTCACGCTAATAAGCTTCCTATATCAGCATTGGGTTGCTGAGATTTTCACAGAGCTACATCTGTCTATCTGTTATGTATTGCGGATGTTACGTTTTGGCGATTTTTTTTTAATTCACGTTAATTTAGGACTCTGCATTTATCTAATTTCCAAAAATTTCCGAGGTGTTCGAAAGCTTTGGGCCGCAGCTGTAGTATAAAGAATAAAATTCTAATTTGCAATTCGGCTGCAAGTGCGGCAAGACTTCAAGACAATAGATCAATCAAATGGATCACAGATAGAGTTACCTTGATAAAAGATGACCTGAAGGAAGAACCTTAAAAAAATATAAATCTTATTTATTTATTTATTGCAAAATCATAATAAGCCAAAGATGGGATTTGATCTAGAAAGTTCTGAAACAGATTTGCAAAGAAAGTGCCAATTTTGAAATAAGATATGGCAGAAGAAGTAGCTATAAGTTAAATAAGGCAACTACAGATTGTCAGGCCTGTTTTTAAGTAGCCATCAGTGCTGTGGTGAGATGTATTGACGTGGTGACTAGTATGCTGAAGATTCTCATAAGCAAATAAATGCTCATGGTTGAGCAAAGAAATGTTTGTTTGTGCCATTCAAGATGCCAAATTTCATTTCCACAAAATGTTTAAATGTTGTACTACTGATAAACGTTGCTCTTTGTAAGAACTCCTTCATGTTTATAATGCGGTATTCCTTCACCTTATTTGGTACTGTCATAGTTTTTACCCTTATCATTCATTCCTAGACTCGCACTAAATAGAATATGTGCGCGTTTGCGACTACTTATGCCCTCTATGAACACTATGCAAACCTAAAATACAACCTAAAATTTGAAAATAATCAATTTAGAGCGTCTTTTTCGGGTTTCGTTTCTAAAAGCATTTCCTCGAGGAGTACATTTTTTTACGAAAGGACACTCTCCTGACTGTGAATATAGTGAAGTAATGATAAATGGTAGATAAAATCTACGAAAACAGCTGCATTCCTGCCCCGAGATGCTAGAAGCTGTTTTATCAGTGAGGGAAGAAGTTTGTTTGACACTGGAAGCACTATAGCGAAGTAAAATTGAAATATTAACGTTAAACGGTTGGTACCCGAGGATATCTGGTCACTACGTAAAGAACTAAAACAAGAATCAGTATTTTAGAGGGATCTGTATTAATGTAAGTTCATTTGCGGTTATGCAGGCGAAACCGTGTGCTGGATCCGAGCTCAACGAAGTGGTTCTAAAATTTCCAGCATGTCAACTTTCAGTAGCCCACCACTCAGATTTGAAACAGACACTAGAAGCTAGTAAAATGTAGTTCCTCTCAATAATCATTACAATTCGGCAAGTTTCTCATCGGACATCGCAGTAGTTCGGTTCACTGTTTTTTCATCTTTTCCACAGCATGGTTCATAGCTTCAAAACTCTTGTGGGGCGTTCTTCATGGCTAGGTAATAAATACTCCACGTTACCCCCATTCAAGGTGAGTTCTACTGGGTTTCACTCGATAGTTCAAGGCGTCATTTGGATTGTTCTATTATCTATCCTGTTTGTCCTTTCTCCCTCGCCCAGAGTCCCGCTTTCGTCAATCACTTGTGTTTTCCTCTTCTACAATTAGCCCCCATGCCTCCAGCATCCCCCTTCGCCCGCCTAGCAGGGCTTTCTTCCTCGGCACTTCTCCCCCCTTCGCTCTCTTCATCTCACCTACAGTGGCGAAGTCCTCCTCATAGAAGTGACTCTAATTGTAAAGTAATTGCAAGTCGCGAAGAGACGCTTTCGAGTTTGATGACTTCAGATATTAACAAAGATAGAGTGACGCTGGCGTCTTCCTACTTTGAGAACACTTTTTAATTTGATACATAACAGTTTTCGCCCATTTTTATCAGTAATGAAAGCATCAAAGGGTTGACGGGAAACAAATTACACCATCAAGAAACTTTTTAAGGACCCTTTCTCATACTTCTCCATATAAAACTTTCAATTTTCAAGATATATATATATATATATATATATATATATATATATATATATATATATATATATATATATATATATATATATATATATATATAAATATATTATATATATATATACATATATATATATATTTATATATATATATATATGAATTTTTCGTGTGCTATTCGAACATTAATTTATCATTAATCAGTTGATATATTGCCGGAACTTATTTTAATTTATTGCCCCTCTCTCAAACTACTGTTAGATAGTACTGGGTATCAAAACTCCATTACTTGGGTAGGGTGGTGCACATGACATCACAGCCTCGGATGTCATGTGTGGCAGAAGACAGTCTGCTACAGCTCACCTCTGAACAATTGATACCCTGGGTTCCCCAATTCACGCAGAGGATCCGCACTTATATATCTTTCCCCATTTTTATTGTTTCTATCTTCACCACTTTCTTTACGGATCTCTCTTTACGAACCTTGTGCTGGAGATGCCCTCGTTAGTTTCCGATTTTAATTTAATTTAAAAAATTTACTACCAATGAGTTCAAATGAGTTCTTTTTACTGTTTCCTTATCAATTATTTTCTATACCAGTTTATTAAATAATTATAAACGATTTGCCCTCCCAAGACGCTGTTACTCTGTATCACCCAGAGTGAAGAACTAACTCGTACTCGTGAGTACCTGCACATTTTTGCAATTACTTGTTCCTCACCGACTAGAGTGGGTCCACATTCTTAGTCTTGGTCACCTGTGATTTGCAGGAACTTATTCTTGGACATTCAATTTACAGCGTCCTTTTCCAGCTATTTGGAGTGAAGAGATCTGCTGTAGAATCCTTTGGATCTTCGGTCGTATTTACTCCCTCCTTCTCTCTCTTCCACTCTCTCTCTCTCTCTTTCTCTCTCTCTCTCTCTCTCTCTCTCTCTCTCTCTCTCTCTCTCTCTCTCTCTCTCTCTCTCTCTCTCTCTCTCTCTGATGTGCTGATAAACCAACTAATGGTTCCACGTCCTGATAGACCGACTAAGAGTTTCACGTCCTGATTGACCAACTAAGAGTTCCACTTCAAGATAGAAATAGTAAAAGTTCCAAAGTGGGCATCAATCCCTAGGCATTATGCGTGTTGGTGTCAAATTATGCCCTCTAAACAGGCTTTGGCTGTGATGTAACTATTCTCCTTCAGTTATCACTTTCCTTTTATTATCTTAGTTTGGATGAGCATTCTCTTATTTCCTTTGCGAATATTATTTTCATTATATTTCAACATTCGGATACTTGTAATAATTTTCCAATATTTCATTCTTTATCTCTGATTCCATTCTATCGGTAATTTTTGTGTCGTTTTTATCTTCTTTTCAATTTCCAAGGTTTGTCAATTGTATTTATAATTTGCCAACAAAATGACTCCTTTTACTAAGCCTCATTTAATGTGTTTGTAAATCTCCTGAATTCAGACACAAAATGGAACGCTATTTTGTCTCAAATAATTACTGCTTAATATATAAATAAGACTAATACTGTCCAGCTCTAACTTTAGCTGAGGTTTTGAATCCAATCATTTATAGAGTTATATTTGCTTCCTAAATTTAGTTCAACATCTAACAGATAGGAGAAGAGGCTAATAATGTCCTAAACATTAACGCAATACAGGACCCGAGAAATGGTATATAGGCATAGGCGATCGAATTATTGGCATGGTTTGTTTAAGATCGTATAACTAATTGCAAACTTTTCAGGTCATCAAATAAAAATTTCACGCCTCAAATGAAAAGGAATGACTTCTGCCAGTTAAGATTACCATTTAAAAGCTAACTTCTGTTTTTTGCGTGCTGTCATTATGAACATTTTTCATCTTCATTTGCACTCGACGAGACGTGGTCAGATGAAATCAATTTCTAAATATTAAATACCATATATCCGTCAATAATGAGTGATGGAGATTAATCTGAGTTCAATGGCTAACCAACTCCAAGAAGTAATGAAGAGCTTGTTAATAAAAAATTAGCCTTGTATACTAATGTAAATCTAGAGCTGTTCTGAAAGTGAGTTTTTACGAGTAAAGAGGGGGATGGGGCGAAGACAATATTGAAGAGTTAGGTTAGGTTGAGTATATCTTCGAGTGAGATGACGTAGAGAATGTAAAAGTTGGAAGCGAAACTGAAAGTTTGAAACCTTGGGAGAGCGAACCAAAATTGATATGAGTTTCCTCCTCCCTAAAAGCAAATGGAGAATTGAATCCGTTGATCCTACTATATTACACCATTAGGATAAAACCCTTTTGGACTCTTTTGTATATTTCTTTATGTTCGACTTTCCAAGCTTATATTCTGCCCCAATTTTAGGTTTGCTATTGGCCTAAATTACCTATTACATTGCATAATATTTTCAATAAAATTATACTAATATTACTAAAAAATAATACAAGTTAAACAGCGCAGTAGAAATTTTCATTCAATTTAGGTTTTCTCCAAAAAATATCTGACAATGATGATTCTACAAACAAAAGCTGATTCCTTACGAATAAAATAGATATATTATTTTTTGAGTAAAACTAATTTAATTTCTTGCATCTATAAACGAGGGCATGAACATTTTTTGATAACCTTAGTAGCAATTAAAATTCTGTGATTTTTTAATTGTAAACAAAAGATCTTACTCCAAATATATTATTATTAAAGCTACTCAGCTAAAATTAATAGCCATGGATCATTGTAAAGACCACACAATCTGATCTGACTCCTTCTTAAGCACATCTCGCAGTAGAGTATGCATTTGTTCATTTACCATTATCGTTAACTACGTACTCATCAAATATCAATAGAGTTGTTGTTCGACTTAGAAATATGATAGATTTCTCAATATTACTTCCCATCTCTTTTATGTTTGCTAGATTTCTATAGCCTCCTTTTTGAAGGGCAATTCTTGTATGAAATCACCCATTATTTTCCTACAAACTTTATTTTTTTGCGAAGAACAAACAAAAACTCATAATATTTATAGCCTCAAAGTAATGAAGTCTCATTATTATCTTGTCCTTTGACAAGTGTTCCAAGTGAACGCTTATTCAGTGATGCAGGAACCATCTGCAATAAAAAACGGAAACGCTTATATGTAGGAAATATGGGCTTTTTATAAATTTTGTCAACAATAAATAAATTTTAAAAATTAAGACTAATAAAACAGTAAAATATGTGTTTAAAGGGATTACTGTTGGGAATCCTTAATGGTTGCTGATGCTGCTAATACTTTAAGTTCTCCTTCTTGCATTATAGAAACGCTAATGAGAATTATTTGTCTTAAATGCACTAAGTATATAAGAGTGTTAGAATTAAGTTATTTTGGCTTTATTTGGGAATTTATTTTGGTTGCCTCAGGTCAGAGAGGCTAACAGCTAGCCAGGATGGAGATCTTCTTGGAGGTTGATGTCTAGCCTGGCATTTAGCTTAAAGCGATTAGAGTTGTGTGAATAGGTGGGGCTAAACTTATAAAATTGGTAGGCCTGTGGCACCAAAATTGCAGGATTTAATATGCGCTTCGAGGAACTCCACAAATGGAGGCTCAGTATATTTGCCACGTGTAATAAATAAAGAACCAACGAGAATTAAAAAAACAAACAAATAAATATCAAATTGTACATCTATCAAATAGATATAAAAGCAAGCGGTTCGTTTGAGTCACGCAGAAACACATTGTCATACGCACGCTGGAAACAGCTATCAAAGGTCACTACCTGAACAAATACGAGTCTCACACACACATACACACAAATATACGCGCGCTGAGAATAATTATCAGCTAAAAAGGTCACAGCAGGAGACAACAGGCAAGCTGAACAAATACAGGCCTTAACCCGCAAAATTTCACAAAGAACTGTAAGAGACAAGCAATTCCATATAATTAAGATAAATCTAAGACATGGGAAGTATGTAGGTACAACAGGTACACATAGCTGTCGCAACTCCGCTTAATGAGTGGTAGTAACGAAAAAATTAGATCACTGGATCCGCCCCTTTGGAGACGGCACTCAATATATATAGAGAGGCCGAGAGATAGACACTAATAATTTGGCAGTTAATTCATTCGATTATTATGTCAAAATTTAGCAGTCAAGATCAGTCAATCAGAATCGGCTAATCAGATAATTAATCAGTTCCTTAGTAACGTTACGAAGCCCCGTTAATTCACTTAAATCCTGCAGCCTTTAGACTCGATACTTTGCGTAAAACAGAAGCCTAATCACTGACCGCAAAGAACTCAAGACGTTTTTGCTTGCCCCTTTTTATTAGACCAATTTAAGAATAAAGTTACGTTTTTGCCGCGTCGTTTCGCAGTCCTTTTCTTATCACAAAGACATCTTCTGTAGGCCTAACGCATTATCCCTCGTCAGAAACTATAAGGGGTATAAGGAGTCAGAGCCAATTCAACAGGGACATAAAGTAAGCTCACCACTTAAAGTCCTCGTTACCCGAATAGTCAACTTTACCGGAACCCTCACACTGTTCTAGTCTTCATTACACCCTCTTATAATTACCGAACACGCACCCAAAAATTGGTTACCATTGACAAACAAATATAACGACCTTCACTCCCCAACCCCCCTATAAATGACAATTGATGTTCCTTTCCCAAATGGCTCAATGTTGCCAGGTGTTGCCATCATGGGGTTGGCAGCGGTCACTTTGTGCGGGTGCTCTAAAACAATTTCGACGAGGAGAGTCGTTCCAAAATTTCAGAAATAGCACCATAGGCAATCGATCCCTCTTCAGGAAGTTCATAATTTCGACGGAAGCCCCTACACCCTTACCTCGTATCGCGAGAATAGGAAAAATCCCCCAAATTATTAGTATAAGGACAAGCCAAATACTAAAGGGTGCCCTTCCTTCTCGGCCTGTTTGGGAAAGGTCTCTTTGTTTCCCATGGTTTTGAGAAAATGCCAGGTCGGACATCACCGTCATACGAGGGCCAACGCAAAGCATTCGCCACCCAACGTCATCAAAATAACCTTTCCTTGACGACCAGATTTTCTCGCCAGATGCCGATGACAATAATTTCGGGCCTTCTGAGCTACTCGTCAACCCAATTTAGGGAATTTTCAGAGGTGAGATACTGTCTCTACACATGCCAACGTTCACATCATTATCTCTTTGACGACCTACTGTCCTTTAGTCTCTCCATCCGAAAGTTCACACAATGGTCGCATCAATATTCATCCATCGGATATACCCTCGATGTTCGCCTCAACTCTCATCTATATAATGACCCTTAAGTTATCTTCTACATTTATCTAGATGGCTGCATCGAATCTCTACATTTCCTTTTCCTCTTTGGTCTCTATCAAGACTCGTCAAGCTCTAAATATTTCTAGAAGCGCACATGTTAGTATTGCATGTGGTATTTATGTAAATTCGATTGTACGTAATCGTCTACGCCCTAACCGAAATATATGACTTTTGTATCTGGCCATTTCTTATGTTTTATAGCCGTCATTCAGTAAACCCCGTTTGGATGGAGGGGCTCTGGCTGTTTAATTGTCAAGATTAAGGGTCAAACAAAGGTTCACTGGCCCCCGTTTCAAAACTTTTTTCTAAGGTCATAGGATTTACAACTGATTTAGAATGAGTTTTGAATGCTGAATTTAAGAATATAATTAATTTGCTTTGGTTAGGTCTAGTTTCTAAGATATTCTTGATTTCTATTAGAATGTATATTCCAAAATAGCGCTATCATTTAACCGTTTATTACTTTTGTTTTGTCAATCTAGTGATGAGTAACCATACATAACCTATTTTATTCATCTTTTCAGATCTAGATTTGCATTACAATGGATTGTATGCGTCAAAATCATACGAACATGTCACTCTTCCAAACTGTCACGGAAAAATCATGGATTTTGTGAAAAAGGCATATCATGCTTACTTTGGAGTAAAACTAGGAGACCAGGATAAGCCATTTTCTCCCAATATTAGCTGTAAAACATGTATGGAAAATTTACGGGATTAGAGAAATAGGAAAAGAAAGAGTATGTCATTTGGTGTCCCAACGGTGTGGAAGCAAGGCAAAGATCACGTCACCGACTTATACTTCTGCATGAAAGACTTAAAGGCATCAATCGCAAGAACAAGCACCATGTTCAATACTCCAATTATCCTTCTGCTAAAAATCAGTCTCTTCCTGGTCCTTAGCCTGATTTTACCATGTGTTCTACCTCCGATTCTAAGGCTATTGTCACTACCAATATAATTGAGTTTGATCCATACAAGCCAGAAGAGGGCGACCAATTGGTGCCATTTTTGCAAGCCTGACTAACGACTTGACACTAGACCTGAACCTTTCCAAAGAATCTGCTCAGCTATTGGATTCACCTCTTTGAGAGAAATGTATGCTGGCATCAGGGACAACATTCTATTGGTATTGGGACCGCGAGGAAGAATTTAGGAAATTTTTCATATTTGATGAATCTTACATATTTACTGGTCTACTGTAACAACATTGCTGACTTGCTTAACTTAATGGGCCTGAATGCTATAGAATGCAGACTTTTCATTAACTTATCTAATTGAACTCTCAAGGCAGTTATTCTTGAAACGGCAATAAGTTTTCATCGATCCCTGATGGACACTCAGCTGTAATAAAAGAAACCTGCAACAGCATAGACCGAATGTTGTCTGCTCGCAACTACCAGGGACACAAGTGGCTGATCTGTGGCCTTCAAGGTGAGTACACAAATTATCCATGCATTAAGCACTTGTGGAACAGTCGGGCTGACGACCAGCATTATGTCAGACAAGACTGGCTGTCAAGACATGGATTAGATCCCGGTTCACACAACGTTTTGTCCCACCCTCTGGTTGGACCGAGCAAGATATTTCTTCCACCCCTGCACATCCAACTCGGTTTGATGAAGAACCTTGTCAAGGCAATGGACAGGGAAGGTAGAGGATTTGCTTTCCTCCTTCAGAGGTTTTCATGAGTCAGCATGGAAAAACTGAAAGCATTTGTATTTGATGGCCTCCAACTAAGGGAGCGCATCAAGGACACTAGTTTTGATGAAGCACTGAATCAGGCAGACGTCTTGGTAACTACAGAAGTCCTCAGTATAAGAAAGCAGTTGATGTGTTAATGGAGAATTTTCTCAAACTTAGTGCGCGCATGTCGGTAAAAATGCATTTTCTTTGGTCCCACTTGAACTATTTTCCCGCGAATTGTGGAGACTTCAATGAAGAACAGGGTGAGCGCTTTCACCAAGATATCCATATGATGGAGAAACGCTACCAAGGGCTTTGGGATGTAAACTTTCTGGCTGACTATTGCTGGTGCCTGAAAAGGGATTTGGTGTCTGCTAGGCACAATCGGAAGTCCCCGAAGAGACCATTCATCCATGTGTAGCTTTTTTGTATGTTGTACTCTTTTTTGGTATCAATTATAACATTCTGTAAACCTTCTGTGTATAAATCAGTTCAAAATTTACTATTTTGTGTACATTCACCTACAAATAGATCGGAATTTAGGAATTTCTGTCATGTACTTATATCTCAAAAATTTTATCTGATTAGATAAAATGAGCATTATTTTCGAATTCAACGAGAAAAGCTGGCCTAAAATTAGGTTTTATGAGTTAGACCTTGAAAACAGCAAAGACCAGTGTTATAGGCCATTTTTTGCAATAAACAACTAAAAAGCCGCGTATATTTTACCTGTAACATTGTAACCACTAGAATAAAAAATTTTCTCAGAAAGTTTATAGCCGGTGCTCAGGATTAATACAACCTCTGTGTCTTAAAAAAAAATAATACTGATCTGATTTCATCTAATTGTGAATATATATATACTGTGATAAAGTCTCTATAGAAAATTTCTTAAATTAAACCGAACAGAACTTGTGCAACATAGATATATATATATATATATATATATATATATATATATATATATATATATATATATATATATATATATATATATATATATATATATATATATATAAATATATATATATATATATATATATATATATATATATATATATATATATATATATATATATATATATATATAGAGAGAGAGAGAGAGAGAGAGAGAGAGATATTCAAGGAATGAGCCTCGTAGCTCATCGTTCTCCCTACAATACCTTTATATCCTGACAATACTGAGGGGCCTATACATGAAAACCATACCCAAGTGGTGCTCCAACTGAGAATTGTACTCGTATAATCTGGCGACTATCTTATTTATAACTAAACTTTCTTTTTATGATCACAAGCATCCTATTGTGCTTATTCCCACTTGATTTTATATTAATAATAAGAAAAATAATTAAAATTAGACCAAATCCTGCTAATATCATTTAAGGTATATTATATTATCTTTGTATCACTCTTTCAAACATAAATAATCATATAATTGGGGTATGAGCATATGAAGCACAATAGATATAGTAAAACATGGCAATCGTAACGATGACTATTTGAAATATCAGAATCGTTCCGTCATTACACGAGACCATCGGCACTTCATCAAAACTTTGGTCATTATGCAGAAAATCAATTTAAAAGCAATTCCAAATTAATTATAGAATCATGAACTGAATAATGAACAATAAACCCAGGTTAAATAAAGACAAAGGTTAAAAGAAACTCTTTGGATCCTGCTCGAACTCAGCCCATGTGGACTCCAAAACTAGGTAGTACTAATTATGACAATTGATTATCTGAAGAGAAATTCCCCACCCAAAGTGGAAATGTCATTCAATGCTAAAAGAGAATTGAGAACATCTCAAAGTATGAATATAACTGTGCGATCCTCGAAGACGCAGGATAAAGAAGAGAGGTTCTAATAAAGAATAATTGAAAATAATAGTGTGAACTTAATGAAGTAACTTTTAGTTGTATACAATATTGATAAAGAATGGACCATCAAATACACTCTATCATTCTATCAAGCAATATTTAACCAACCCAAGTAGTTCGCCCAACGGCTCTTGTCAAACCCATCCTATCATAATGTAAAAGTTTCAAGCTGTAGAAGAACAATAGTTTTTAACATTTTGGTAATAAATTGCCAACTTACGCGATTGTTTATATCGATCGAAAATGGCGTTTGAAGATTTCGCTAACCTACTCAAAAAATCATTTATATACGAGTGCATCCTATGTATAGTATTCCCTTCTATACCTTCATGTAAAATTAAACGAATATACTTTATTACTTTTTTGCCTTACAAACAAATATAATAGCGAAATACTTGTGATATTTAATATTTTACTCTTTACAACAAACAATATTCTTACGTTCCAAAGTTTTCTTGCAGTCTTCACAATCAAAATCATGTGTCCAGGGTTTCTCTTGTTCTCAAACTAGCATACCAAAATATGTTTTGTAAGCTTCACACATTCTGATAGATGCTGTCACACAGAACATTTTTGTTCTTGTTTTGATGAATTTCCCGCAGATCTAACAGAATGCATCTGTTCTGATGTGTTCACTATAAGCTGAAATTGTAGCATTTCTGTAAATCCCTGTATAAATATTTCTGAAGTAATATGTATTCCAAAATATTCCAGAAGGTTCTTAAAGTTTCCAAGGTTGTACTCTAGCAAGTTCTGGAACATTCCTGAAACTTCAAGAAATTCTACTAAATTCTAGAAACTTATTTTTAAATGCAGTGTTTTGGAAGGTTTCCTTAAAACGAATATTATTTTACAAAATTCCAATGTTTTTTATAAATAAGATTTACAATTTTCTACCATTGTTTGAAAAAGATTAGAGTCTACTAATATTTTCTAATATTTTTCAGAAATTAATAATACTCTAGCATTATTTTCCAAATGCACAAATTACAAGTTCAATGCCCTACATAAAAAAGCACAGTTTTGTGACCAAATACACATTTTTCATTTACTTTAGTTAAGAACAACTGGGAAATAACACTTTTAAGCCAGGAACAAGAAAAAAGTAAAATTTTGTTACATAGTAATTGGTTATGACTGATTACTTAGGCAGTAGGATATAGTAGCCACGTTAGTTAAGGACTTTCTAATTACTTCTTCCTTAAACTTATTTTCTTTTTTACATGATGAGAGTACTCCAAATATAGTCCTGAGGATTTGTTATCTTTCATATTATTCAATGTAGAATAATTGTTCCTCTTTCATAACTACGTCCTTTGTTTAAAATATGTTTTCAGAGCTTTTAGTAATGAACTAAGTTTATTTTTGGAAATCCTGGTCTAAAATGAAGATTCAAGATGCTATTGTGATTTTCACTGAACATTTATTCAATCTTATTTGTGTTCTTTAGGAACATATGTATTTAAATAAAACAGGTAAGTGCTAATTCATAAATATCATCCAATGGAAGATTAAGGGTGCAAACGAATTAGAGCAAATGGCTCTATTTTCGAAGTGAGCTTAAAGTTGATACATCGAGAGCAAGACTCAAGAATAGGACATTGCATGTTCGCTCGGTTCAGAAGCCTTTGAGGAGTCGTTTGTATGTTCTAACTCAGTCCAGAGACCAAAACTGCGTATCTTAGTTAGGAGGTTGAGTTACCATAGAAACAAGCAGTCAGCGAATAGAACCTATATTTAACGAAATCTCAATCACGCTTCCTGCGAGAAAACAGTTTCTCCTGTCATTCTGAATGCCGATTGCAGTAGTATGGTTAACCAAGCTGCTCTGCAACCCTTCTTTTAAAATCAGGTTAAAATGAACACATGATAGGAGTCGTAGGTTGATGTTAGAAGCCAAACCTTTCAAAATTCCTCAGCCCGAGGGAGAGAGGCCTATGAACGGATTAGTCCGTTAGGAGCGTGGGTAAAATTATAAATACAAATCAGAGTGCAGTTTATATCGCCCAATGCTTAACTATCTTGTAAGGTTCTGGGGTAATAGAAATGGAGTACAAAAATATACTTTACTACTATTCAGATAATATATTTACAAAAATGAAAGGGTTTTAATTACGGTATATGAACATAAGAGACGTACACGAGTCTTGGCTTCAAAGAGCTACCTGGGCGGGATCAATCGCTGTACACAAACGGCAAACGACAAATGGGACGCTCAAATGACCTTGAGCGCACGCGAAGCCAAATGACGGAAGCTTAAAACGGGGGGGGGGGGGGGGGATGTTACACGATAGTTGCGCGTTGCGGTTACCTCGAAGATTTGGGCCGAGAGAGTAATCCTGCATTGTTAGAGACGGCGTATAGTCCACAAAAATAGACTCTTGACAAACGACTATTACGCGAGATGAACTCAGATCTTGCCTTCGGGTTTAAATGACCGAATTGAGAATTTGACAAATCGTGATCGGTTAACGGGTAACAACAAGTATGTGGTTGACTTTCGCGAGTTCTAGGAGAATACATGGAGTTTAACGGGTTCTTCAAGGGTTCGCGTGGAACTGAAGGGGACGGGAAGATGGCAGATACTCGCGGATACTGTGGACACAGGCGGTTACTTACGGCTGTCGTCGGTTGTTTTATAGGGATGAGACGGAGGGGCTTTTCCCATCACCCAAAGGGGGAGGGTTGCAGTCGGCCGACGCTTCTCCGTGCGAGGTGGACTTTTCCAGGTTCACGCCGTCGCAGGAGGCGATTTCTCGCCTCCGTTAGCGTGGATTAAAAAGGCTCGACTTTCTCTCCTTGAAAGGGCGACCGCGCGCGTCATTTCTCTCTCTCTCTCTTTTTCTCTCTCTCTTTCTCTCTCTCTCCCCCCTCTCTCTCTCTTTGGCCACAAGCAAACGATCAAGGTACTTCTAATTCCAGTGTTTTAATGCCTGATTTCTTTTGAAATTTGCTGCTAAAATCATTAAATTCTTCTCTCTTAGGGGCATATGTTTTTCTACAGTCTTTTTCAAATCTGATAATTATGAGTTTAGTCCTTGATCCACTCCACTTTTATTTACTACTTGGATCTAATTGATTTTCATCTCCTCCTTTCAGGTGGACATTACCATTGAGATAAACGAGCTAGAACGCCATCAAATGGAGTCGGATCTAGGCCATTGAACAAGATAAAGATTCAGCACCTTGCAAATAGACCACACTTCTCTCGTTATTAATTCTCCCCTCTCCCCTTTCTGGAAAGTTTAGAGGCTTGTTTTTTATAAAACATCTGATACATAACCAATCCTTTTCTCGGTAGAAAAATAAGAGTTAGATTGTTCCCTAAAAAGAAGCTAAATTAGCAGCAATTAGAGAAAAGTAAGGCAAATTCTCCCAGGTTTCCTGGAAATTTAAGTGCATCTAATTATGAGTTTGAAAGCTGTAATTTACCAATAACAAAGTGCCTCTGACAAACCTCAGAGAAAAAATAGTCTATCTGAGAGTTTCTCCAAATCCAATGTGAGCTAGAGAAAATTAAGTTCTCAAATATGTATACTTTAATTGTATGTGATTACTTCTGGAAAATGAATTAGGAATTGATACAGAGAAAATTTATAATTACTCACCAAACCTCATTATGACGTTAATTATTGTTTCATCAGAATGCAATAATTAAAGTTATAATGAGAGAAGAAAACTAATTATTGTGTCTTTGTTGAACTTATCTAAAAACATTGGGACCGACCGCGTTTATGAAGAAAGAAAGTACCCATCGTCAGATCTGGGTTTTTCATGGAGCGGAAGGGGTTGAACTGGGGTTCCGGAGAACACGACCGATGAAACATGCGCACTATTGTCACCGGGGAAGTTTTCGATTCTAAATTAGTGAGTAAAAGGAGACATTTACGGTTCAGAATGTTGTTTGTGGTGGAATTCTTTTAAAAGACACGCAGATAAAGATAAATGCAAATAATATATTTGGAGGAGAATTGTGGACGCACCAAAAAAGTAAAAAAAGAAAAGAAAATACTTGTAAAAGTTATCTTTGATGAAAATGAGTCAGAAAATGCAGATATATGGCTAATTATTGAGCTTCTTGATGAGGAAAAAATGACGTTGTTTATAGACAGTCTTATGTTGAGACTACTTTGGAAGTATTAAGCTTTAGCCTTTAATAAAAATTGATGCTTCCAAAATTAGTCGCCGGTTTATAGTACAAACGAAAATACGCACACATTACTATAGAAGTTAAAGTTTTGGAAGAGAAACGGCTACCGTAATGTGCTTTTCAGATTATCTTACTTTACCATTCACTTATTTCTATAGTAACACATATGGTATTTTTAAAGGTGTCTTAAAGTTTCAAAGATTTCTCCCAAAAATAATACTAACAGTCATTATTGGCAGCTTTTTCCTTCATTACTGCATTGTACTGTAGCATAATTTTGTCAAAGTCTTTCTACACTTGGTTTATTTTTATTTGAATTGTATAGCAAATGTTCATCGCCTGACACGGAACCCACCCTTTTTAATGATAAGAGACCGACTAGGAATAATTACTACCTTCTCAATTTCTCAGAATTTATTCTATATATCTTCCACGCATCTCTACTTTTGCTCACCTCACTACTGTATTCAAAATCGTCTTTGTCAAACATTCTAGTAGAGAAGGTTTTATTTTTTGTCATCATTTTTAGAAAAAATATTTGTTTATCAATTTTAAAAACAAAACGAGGTAATCGCTTCGGTTACGCCGTACCTGTGTACCACATTTCTTTAGTAGAAAGATGCTGGAGAAGTGTTGTAAGTCAGATGTATATATGAAGTTTATAGTGTTTTCATCAATATATTTCCTTCTCGAGATGTTAGGCAGAATCAAGTCTTAGCAGCAAGGTTAGAAGTTAAATGGTTGTTGTTGTTTAGTGCATTCTTTTCAACGAATTCGCAAAGTCTGATGTCTAACTCTTTGTGGGATCTACGTGTATTCTAACCGAACAGTCGCTGCAAAATATTGCGACCGATGCCATGTCAATTCGATTCAAATTGTGTACTCATCTCACAAATAACTTTATCCGAAAAAAATAGAAGCCTTTTCAAGAATTTATGAGAAAATGCTCTAACTCTATGATCTATGTAGACAAAAGCCTCAAAATCTTATTTACCTTGTACCCTTTTAATGTACTGCTGGGACTAGAGTTTTATTAAAGAAAGGACTTGTATCATTTTCGAGTCCCTTGAAGGCCACTTTGCTTTGGTTATGTAAGGTTTCCTCCCCGTAGGAGACCTTGTTTCGCGGTGAGCGACTTTAAAGAGAAAATGTTAAGAAGCTTGGGTACAGATATGGGCATGTGTGTCGCTGTAACTTTAAGCTTTGAGAAACATTATCTTCTATATGAGAAGACGGTGCATGGCAGTTGAAACGTTCTCCCGGAAGGCAAAAGCAATATACGTCTTTAGTTTCCCTATGGAGACTTAGCAAGAAATCTAGAAAATTCCCCCCTCTTCGGGTTAAAAGTGACATTTTCTATTAGTGTGTGCAATGAGGCGTTTAGGTCCTCCTGTGAGAACGGGGTTATCATTCTGCACAGCTACAATTACATGCATTACAGACTCATCTCTTTAAAGTGGGCGGATAAGGTCTGTAAAATCGACGAATTGCTGAACGTGCGGGGATTTTAACAGCAATGGAAAGATGACGCAAATGGGTGAAGTTGTAACACTTTTTCCCGGAGAGGAAAATTCAGTCTCCAGGTCGAATAGCCTGTGCCGCTTGAGGTCGACAGGCTGGGCAAAATGAGCTAGGGAATCGGCTCTGATCGCATGTGAAACCTGTGCCGGGATAAAGATCCATGTGAAAGAGCGTCGTAACCCAAGCTAAGTGTAAACCGTTTTTGGTTGTAGGTGGGATGGAGGTAACGCTGGCAGACCGCAATTGAGGAAAGCTGAGGTGGCCTAATGCGTTTATATACACTCACCGGTACCATACTGTCGGTCGCGGGTCTTGATGACTGGGTCAAACTGTACTTGTTGGCGTTCTCTATATTCGCTCCCCACTCACGCCAGAAGTGAACGGGAGAAAACGCACTTGCCAGCCTTTTATTAAACCTGCCGTGGGGCCAAGGAAGAATAAAGATCGATAACGGATAAAGAAGCAGCAGCAAGGTTGTGTGTGACCTTGGGATGCAACGGCTTGCTTTGACGCGCATCTATCATGACCGTGACACGAAAGTTCTGCCAAGATAATTTTCCCCGCGAAAATTCCCCCCAATGAAAATTCCGCCGAAGAAAATGTCTCCCGATGAAATTCCACTTAAAAATTCTATGAATACCTAAAAAAATGCATTTAAAACTTTATTAGTTAAAATTATTACACACAGAGGAAACAGTTTAATATAATTTAGAAATTTAATTAGGTTAGGTTAATTTTTATCAAAACGAAACATTGTTTGATAGAATTTTTAAAAATATTGCCTAAAATAATCATTAGTGCAGATTATACGGCACACCCTTCAGGAATTGCAAAACATGCTTTTCGTCCGAACACTCGACATGGCGTTCAAGCCTGTCATTAATATTTTTATATTTGTTTCTGGTGGCTTCATGAAATGTGAATAAGCTTCATTTGGGTAAACTTTATTTTTTTGGCAATGCAGAACATAGCTTCCATAATTCAGATAGACCCTTGATAATAATGACCGGAGTTTACTGTGAAGAACTTCCTTCAACTCCATTATTGTATCATGGTAGGTTTTGCAAGACGCGGGCTCGTACGTTCCAAAATTTGTGTGAGAATACATTATTGCCGTCAAATCACAGTCAAACATTGTATGAATGCGTGCTTTACATACAGCCTTTGGAAAAGTGTTCACATCTTCGATAAGTCTTTGTTTTTTGGTAGATTATCCTAGTTTTTTTCAAGACAATTAAGTTCATCGCAAAGTTTTTTTTCCCTTTTTCACCAATAATAAAGTTCAAGACTATGGTATGAGGTAATTAATTAACACACACAAAAAAAATTTAAACTGTTTCCTATGTATGTATTAATTATAACTAATAAAACTTCAAATATCTTCAAATATTTCCACGCTGGTACCTGGAAGGACGGTATGTCCTCTTGACCAAAATGCCCATAAAAAAGGCTTGGCTTACTGAGTTGCCTCAGTTTTCCTACATTATTTTCTCGTTTCTCTAGTTTTCTGGGCATGACAGCTTCATCATATCTTGTCAGAAAATGGGCTTTCGAACATCTATAAACAACGCGCCTTAACACCCACATATTTCTGGAGACCAGGTTTGAGTGGCTCTGGTGTTGGAGCGCCAATAATGGAATAAAGGGTTTTACCGCAATAAGCACCTCTTTGTCGCCGATTAGGTTGCATGAGGATGCACTGCCTATGGGGTTTGACTTCGACTACCTTATTTGTTTCCAGGCAAACTGAAAGCCTTTGAGTTGCGTTTAGAGGTGTGTCGCATGACGGCTCTTCAAATCATGGCTGTTTTTTCGACGACTAGTAAAGCTTAGTAAGAGATTCCATCGGTCGCGCCTGCCTCTCTGACTGTTAAGTTTGGAGCCTGCGGTGTTCTAGGCATGAATATCCTCTGGGAAACTTTAGATCGGTGTGATTTTCTAAGGTGCGCGAGAAGCAACCAACAAAAGGCGCATATTTAGAGCCTCTGAAAGGTCAGGGAATCCAAGACAT
The DNA here is from genome assembly GCA_963969495.1 of Ceratothoa steindachneri. Lineage (NCBI taxonomy): Eukaryota > Metazoa > Arthropoda > Malacostraca > Isopoda > Cymothoidae > Ceratothoa > Ceratothoa steindachneri. Next base: position 104,448,510 of record OZ018328.1, read on the forward strand.
GATAAGCGGTAGCGAATGGACGTGGAATTTACCCCCACAACATTTTGTTAGATTCCTGTAGTGACAGGTGTTTTAATTTTGGTTGATTTTTCATTAAAGTTAGGGAAACACATAAAAATAGTAAAACCTTAATGTGGAGATTGGCATCTGATAACACGCCTCTGTCTTGTAGAGAAGCTATCCTGGCACTACTTTCAGTTGGCAGAGGGTTTTCCGCTTTACCATTTCTTTAGTAGCCCTCGGAAGCTCCACCCCAAACGAGAGGCGTCCTTCATGCTTTTTCAGGTCAACTTCAAATATCTTCTAGTAGAGAGGACCTTTTATCTTCTCCTATGTCTCCGGGTTAGGGAGCTTTGCCCGTATTCCCTTCTTAACAGTTGCCCGTCGGTGAATCTCTGTCTAGAATTTCGTTGTTCACCCTTTGTCTTCGCAGGGGCTAAGGAAGAGACAGAACCGTATCGTGGCAGAACTAGCTACTCTCGAAGCATCAAAAGCCCTATTGAGACCACTTTCGGCCCTGCCACTATTTATCCGCGAGTAATGAGTTTCTTGGGGACCGGCGTGTCACCCTTAGCTTACATTCCTAAAAGAGGCCTTAAGCATGTGTGGTCCCCATGTGTGGTCCCTATAACACGAGAAAATGATAGAAAGGTAATCATCAGGACATAGAGCCACTGGAATCGAAGATGGAGGACGACTCCATTCCTTCTTTTGGGGCTCCACAAACGGTTAGATCTTTCTGTATCTCGAAGAGGGACTCCTTCGGGAGGGACAGGAAATAAGATTCTATCCCCGCCTTCCTCAAAAAACCAAAAAGAAGAATAAAAGTGAGGGCGTCCCGGTAACGGATAGGTCTAGTTGGCACTGTTTCAGTCCAAGGATGGCACGTCGGCTTCGTGGTGCCATCAAGAGGAGAGATAAAGACCAGAACTCCGAAACAGAACAATAGAGTGAGAGAATCCTCAGTGACGTCGGTGGCTCTCATATAGAGGTTTCCCTGCATCTTGAAACGATACATTTATATGCGGTGTTTGTACTTCGCTCTACTGATTAGAGCACGTTATCTTGAAGACAACTGTTCCATCAGCGCCAGACGTTAGCTTGAGTTCTCAATAGGAAACCGAAATTTACGCGTTTTTTCACGGGAGATCATTATTCTAAATGCTGCTTGTCCTGCCTACGCCAACATACTGAGTATTCTTTGAATACTCAATGACCCATATTTACAGGTGACATAGCCCCCTACCAAAAACTTCGTAAAATTGGCAGTATATGCAAATGAACTCGTTGACAGCTCCCTAGAAGAGATTATAGAAGAACTAACTGACTAGAGGACGACTGTTGCAAACTCCCTGATTCGATGCAACAGGTTCGTAACAATTCCGGGTAAAGCATTCGTGGCGTCCCCTCGAATGTGTTACCACTGCCACTGCTTAAGCTAACAGTAATATAATTAACGGCGTACGAATCGGGTCAAGCTGAAACATATATAAATGGCTCCTAATTCATAGAAAATAAAGCTGTATCATTTATGGCCAAGTGTGTAAATTGTGGCGAGTCAGGCCATGCTTCCTTGAGGCAATGTGAATCGAATTTGTTTTAAAACGAATTCCTGAACATCCAAGTAGCAGAACTAAATTCTTCCAGATGTGTCAAAGAATTTGTGTTTTCGTGGTATGCGTAAACTGGGACTTTCTACGCCTCTCAGGTTTATAACCCCCCCCCCCACCACCAACATCCCTACCCCCATGCCAACGAGCAGGGTAGCTACAGCCCCCATTCGGAATTCTTTTGTCGCTTATACTTCGCTTGAGCGACACTCTGGTATAGAAAATGACTCTGATTTGACTCGTCTGAACTTATCTGATGTGCTTCTCGAAAACCCGGTTTTATTCTTCCCCAAATCGGGAGAGTCCTAAATTGTGACTGTTTATAAAGTTTTTCCTTTCCGGTCAGTTTTCTTCCGGGAGAAAGAAAAAGGAATATAAGACCTCTTATCTGGCAAAACGGGCAGAAAGTTGGTTTCGCTCTCGCACTCGCAACCGAGGCGGGCGGAAGCTTGGCTTGAAGTTTTGTTTTTGGCACGGGCATGCCCGTGTACCAAGCTAAAAGTAGGTTGTGGAAAAATATGAGTGCAGGAATCCCCTTTAGTTATCTAAAAGAAAAGCGAGGGATAGAAGATAAAGCTAGACGTAATAAAATAAATCATCTTCAAAGCCATAACAAGATGAAAACCACCGATGTTTCAAAACATTGAGAGCATACGGGTAAGGTTCTACACCTTTGGCCAAAAGTATTACGCACTGTATGGAATCATTCATATAATGTAATTAGACATCTGATGTAAATGAATTCAGTGTATATATAATAAATTTATTTAGATTTAATTGTTTTAATACTTAGTTGGACTCCTTTTTGCTTTAATATCAGCTATAATTTTTTGTGTGGAGAAGATTTCACCATAAAGTTATGTTTTATTTGTATATGCAGTACTTATTTCTTTTTCAAGCACCCCCAATAAGTGTTCTATTGGATTGAACTCTGGTAGTTACTCCATGGTGTTTGTTATCTCTCTTTCTCCAAACCAATTCTTAATGTACTCGTAGTTGGATGTTTATAATTTGGCATTGTACTGTTGAAATATATCTTCAATTCTTGGTGTTGTGAGATGGAATTTCTAGAGAGATTGCTGAAAAAATTGTAACAACATGGTAGTATAAGTCATGGAATCCAATCTTCCTTGGAATAAAACATTCTTCCTGGCCCTGATGAAGGCATACATTCTCATAATCTGATAGAGGCGCCTCCATACTTAACAGTTAGTGCCACACAAGCAGGCTGAATTGCCTCTCCAAATCTTCGCCTCACAAAGTTAGCACTAGAAATGCTGAAAATCACTAAATTGGTTTGAAAAGACTATATTTGTAGATAATTTTCTTCCCACATATATTTAAATGTAATTAGATGTAACAAAAATAATATATTCTCTCTTACAAACCTGATAATTACTTTCATCTGACCAGTTTACTTTAGACCATTGTTCATGTGTCCAATTTTGGTGAGCTTTGGCCACTGAGGTATTTTTTTTTCTGTTGACCTCAGATATCCGTGGCTTCTTTCTCGCTCTGTATCCTTTTAGCCCCTGATTTTTAATAATCCTTCTAAATGGTTTGCGTGATATTATTTAAATTTAAAACTTCATAGATCTCTCTAACAAATTCAGATGTTTTTCTGCAATTTTGTAGTGAAACCTGAATGATACGAGTATTTGTCTTCCCTAGGTTTTAAAGCTCTTTGTCTCCTGATATCGTTTTTGTAGTGGTTTAGACAGCATATCTTAAACGATTTTATTTGTTCAGTAATTTCTACGTTTGATAATTCCCTTGACTATAGGGAAGTTGGTTTCGTGATCTGACTGCTTCTGAAAGTTCGTTAGTTTTTTTTATTCATATTACTTATTGAGAGCAATATTGAATCTACAAGTTATAAATTTAAGCTGAAACATAAGAAATATTTATTAATTTCTCATTTAAAAAAACATTTAATTTTATTAATTAAACGCCATTTAGTAAAATACTACGTAATTCAAACATATTAACAAAATATTCAAACATATTAGCAAAATAAACCTTTTTATCATACATATTTAGGAACAGTAGGTAAATTCTAAAATAATGTGGGGAGGATTTCTTTGCTATTATTCTGTAGTTTGGTATTTTTATGCTTGTTTCGTGTAAATTAATCCTGTGGTCTATTATTATTACAATGTCTAGCTATATTTTTCTTAGTATATTGGTGAATATGAGTTTCTCCTTTCTTTATCCGTCGATGTTCAGGGGAATGATCTTGAGATTATTTAGGTAACGCACGACTTGGCCCATCTTACTATTTTAATGACTTTCCTGTTTTGCTCTTGTCTGATTTGGGAGGGGATCTTATCAGACATGACCATTTCTTCCTGAATTGTTCAAAAGAAAGATTGATGCATGAGTTTTTCTCTTGCTTAAGGGCATTGTTTATCTCAGTTTCATCGTAGTCCGAATCAAAATCCCATTTCAACTTTCCTTTGCTCAGTAGCTTCGACTATATCTGTGAGGGAATTCCACGTGGAATCTCTTGTCCATCACGGAACCTCCATGCGCGCTGTAGAAGGCTCTGTTAGGCTTAAACTGGTAAGCCTCCCCCTCTTCCACAAGCAGTAGCCTCGAACCACGTCCACCACGATTCACTTTTACACAGGCTAGAATAGCCTCGGCAAGAAGATTCAAGGCCATTCGAAAGTAGAGCTGTTTCCGACTAAACCCGCCCTCGCGGGGAGAGCCTCAGACATATATATTACTCGTTTCCCATGATAGGGACACAGAGTTGAGAAGACTCGCCCGGACCTCGAGAAAATTCCCCTAGTTCCAAGGCAGGTGCTAACAACAAAGCAAAGTGGCAGCTGAACTATTTTTGTGTATTGGAATTACCCCCAGCCAGTGAGGTAATTCCATTTAACGATCGCTACCGAGTGATTTTTCCGACTTCTCTCGTCAACTCCTGTCGAAGCCCTCCTCGTTCGCCCCTCGTTTTTGGGTAGCCGAAATACTCTCCCCTGGACCGGACGTGCCTTCCCCCCCCCCCTCCCTTTTTTGGAGAACCGTCATAACTTTAAAATCCCGCTCAGAAGCTTCGAGCGGCCTCGCCTCATGTGCAGAAGACATCCGTGAAGCCATACGCTGACGTCTTACCCAGAATCTTCTGTAAGCCAACCCCTCTTTTCCTCCAGTAAACCATTTGCGTTAATTCCCCCCATTTGAATATTCTCTTCCCGTAACACCTAAGTTTTAACTTCATAGTCTGATTCATAACTACAATTCCCCCTCCCCCCCTTCGTTCATCTGATGTAATTTTTGCTCATCATTTCTCTAATTATTTTTATGTAAATAAAATTATATTTTTGTACATGCCTCTTTAAATAACCTTGAGCTTTGCCATTGCCCATAATATACCTGACCTCGTTGCACTCTTATCTAGTTGTTTCGCCCGTCAAAACTCGTGTTGTTCCGGTCCTTATCGGTCCTTCCCCCATAGATATAATATAGTATTGACAATGTAATGTCATACCACGACATATATATTTATTAATATACATATTTTTTAATTCTGGTGTCAAGTGTGTTTGGGGTTTTTACAAACCCGTGTCATTTTAATTTCGACATTAGAAGTTCCCTTGTTATTCAAGTATATTCATTTTATTTTAATTTTTGTATTGTACTGGTAGAAGGCAAGTTCCAGTTAATTGAAGAGTAGTGGAACGTTAATCTATTTAGATTTTGTGTTAGACCCCAGGTAATTAATTTTTTTTATGGTGTTGGAGTTTTGGAAACTTTCCTGGTTATTAATCCAAAAGAGTTAAGGTCTTTGGTGTCCTAATTACGATAGGACCATTTTATTTTATTTTTTTCTTCGCTTAGAAACAGCAGAGGTAGGTAACTGTTTTAATTTTTTTGGGGGGGGGGTGAACAAGCCTTCACGAATATTCAAGTATTCGTTTCGCGTGGGTAGTGTCTTAGATCGTTCGCGTGTCAGTGTTCCCTCGGTTAACTGCGTAACAATGTCATCCTTCGAAAAATTTAAGAGTCAGGGTGAAATGTTAGGTCTTTCGGGCAAAGACCTGTTAAATTACGTACAGGAAGAAGAGAGGAACGAACGGGCAGAGCGAAGGGAAGAGGAACTAAGAAAAACGGAGGAGAACAAACTGAAAACGGAGATGGAGAACAAACTGAAGATGGAGATGGAGGAGAACAAACTGAAAAGGGAGATGGAAAAGAACAAGATGGAGATAGAGAAGAACAAAATGGAGATGAAAGAACGTGAACAAATTAGGCAGCATGAGCTGGAAATGAGCCGAAATTAAATGGATTCTCAGTCCATCGGTTCCCGGGCTGAAATTCCCCAAACTCCTTCAGTCCACCTTCCCGCTTTTAATGATGCAGAGGACTTTGGGTCATTTTTGACCCATTTTGAGAGAATCTCTCAGATCAATAGATGGGATCTCGAAAATGATGGCGTCGCTCGCTTACTCACCCTCCTAAATGCTAAGTTACGGGATATCTTCGTATCCCTTCCCGCGGAAGCAACTTTGGACTATTCCACGTTAAAGTCCGAATTGCTAGCGACTGTTCATATGAATAGCGAATTCTACCGCTCCCGATTCCGCCAGGAAAGGATCCACCTTGGCCAAACATTTGGATAACAGGGATACATCCTTAAAAGACACCTTCAGTGTTGGGTGGATAAGTGCAAGATTCCCCAGGTCTACGAGTCCTTTCTGGACTTCTTCCTTAGGAATCAGCTTTTAGCTGCCATGGCTCCCGAAATTCGCGCCTTCATTAAGGATAAACGTTGTGCCACTTTCAAGGAGTGCTTGGAAGAGGCCGATGTCTACGCGGGTAGTCACGATTTATACCCTAAGGATGTTAAAAAGTCTCCACAATCGCCCCCCCAAAACTAAATTTTATGGCCCTAAGACCCCCCTAAATTGGTCCCAAGATTTACCAAAGTTCCTAGTCCCTCGAAGCCAAGAAACTTCCATCCATCTGAACGCCGAGACGTTAAGCCCCTACTTTCTTATCCCCCGGTTGTGCCGTACCAAAAGAACCCGATCGTCTGCTACACCTGCGGAGTTCCCGGCCATTACCGCACGAACTGTCCTCAAAACTCCCGATTCGCAAACTCTCAGTCCCACCAAGTGCACCAAATCTGGACCGCCCCTGGTCCTCCTCCGTCGCCTCAGAAGACTCCCGATCCTCCCTCGCCCGCCAAAGACCCGGTCCATCAGGTAAACTTTCTCTTTAATGAGAACAACCCTGGTGGATTGAAGTTCGATTCGAGAACGGAACTGTGAACGGTCGCCGAGTATCCACCCTCGTCCGTGACACCGGGTGCACCTGTATTATAGTGTCTGAGGACCTACTCCCCCCCTGTTGGCCCCGACTACAAGAAATTTGCGGTGGTCCACGACTACCTTGGCCGGGCGAGTCGTTTCCCAGTAATTCGTTGCCACATCGAGTGTGACTATATGTCCGGTTGAGCCGAAGTGGTAGCAGCCCCAATCCAGTTCTGCTCCGTTTTGTTCGGTCAGAACACTGTAATCCCGACCATCCGGTGGACCAGCCCGTGATTACCCGTACACAGGCAGCTCTTGAATCCCATGCACCCGTTCCCCTGGAAACCCCTATCAACCCGGAGTTCAAAGCCTTCCGGAGTGACAAGTTTGCCCGCGCCCAGAAGGAGTGGGCGACTCTCCCTCCCCCCTCCTTTGGGAGAAAACTAAAGCACTCGAACGTGAGTCCACCCGAGGTAACAAAAGAGTGTCGTATCTCGTGAATAAGGACTTATTGAGAGGTATGAGACCTACTTTGACCTTAAGTCACGAAAACGAAAATTCAAGCCTGGCCCGGAGGTGATGGTGCTACTTCCCACGGGAAGCAACAAACTCCTTAGCCGGTGAAAGGGACTCTACCCCGTCCTCGAGGCTAGAGGACCCGTGGATTACCTCATCCATACTCCGGCGGGAGCAAAGGTTTTCCAGGTCAGAATTTCCCTAGACCCTTGATAATTCTAGTTTGACGGGTGGGATGATCCTTTCCTCCTCAACTGCTCCGTAAAGCATCATCTTTCGGTTGGAAGATGTGTGAGGGAATTCCACGTGGAAACTCTTGTCCAGCACGGAACCTCCATGCACTGTAGAAGGCTCTGTTAGGCTTAAACTGGAAAGCCTACCCCCCGCCTTTCCACAAGCGGTAGCCTCGAACCGCATCCACCACGACTCACCTTTACACGGGCTAGAATAGACTCGTCAAGAAGATTCGAGGCCATTCGAAAGTAGAGCTGTTTCCCACTAAACCGCCCCTCGCGGGGAGAGCCTCAGACATATATATTGCTCGTTTCCCATGATAGAGACACAGAGTTAAGAAGTTTCGCCCGGACCCCAAGAAAATTCCCCTAGTTCCAAGGCAGGTGCTAACAACAAAGCAAAGTGACAGCTGAACTATTTTTGTGTATTGGAATTACCCCCAGCCAGTGAGGTAATTCCATTTAACGATCACTACCGAGTGATTTTTCCGACTTCTCTCGTCAACTCCTGTCGAAGCCCTCCTCGTTCGCCCTCGGTTTGGGTGGCCGAAATCCTCTCCCCTGGACCGGACGTTACCGCCCCCCCCCTTTTTTTTAGAGAACCGTCATCACTTTAACATCCCACCCAAAAGCTTCGAGCGGCCTTGCCTCACGTGTAGAAGACATCCATGAAGCCTTACGCTGACGTCTCACGCGGAATCTTCTGTAAGCCAACCCCTCTCTTTCTCCAGTAATCCATTTGCGTTAATTCCCCCCATTTGAACAGTCTCCTCCCGTAACAGCTTAAGTTTTTACTTCATAGTCTGATTCATAACTACAATTTCCCCCCTCCTCTTTCGTTCATCTGATGTAATTTTTGCTCATCATTTCTCTAATTATTTTTATGTAAATAAAATTATATTTTTGTACATGCCTCTTTTAATAACCTTGAGCTTTGCCATTGCCCATAATATACCTGAGCTCGTTGCACTCTTATCTAGTTGTTTCGCCTGTCGAAACTCGTGTCGTTCCGTCCCTTTTGTCGGTTCGCCTTGAAGTTATCGGTCCCTTCCCCCATAGATATAATATAGTATTGATAATGTAATGTCATGCCACGACAATATCTTTTTGTTTAGTTATTTATGATATAGGGCAGAGTGAGTTCCGTAAATTTTATGTTGTATTTTTCAGTATTGTCTTTTGTATTTCTATATAGCTTGCGTTGGAGTAATTTATATTTTCACTGACTTTCATTTCTTCTGCATCACCGATCATGTTACCGCTGTCAGTTTGCTCTATTGTTGGTGAGGTTGCTTCTTTTTCTGCTTCATGTTTGGAGCTCATAGAAATAAGGTAAAGGTCGTTAGAAGGTTGATTCTCGGGGAACCACATGGGTTTTAGACCATTTTTGGTGAACATCTTGTTTAGTTTTTACTCGTAAGATTCGGATTTGACCCTATTAACGGGCCTCATGTAATCGTCGATATTCACGATTGTTTTTGCTCCTGTGCGAGTTTGTTACAGTTGCTGCTGCGTATATGGTATTCTTTCTTCTTTCTTGTTCTTCTATTATGGCCATTTTTTTTGTTTTAGTTATCTATTTTTCCTTGGGGAAAGACATTGCAAGAGTCGGCCTTGTGTTTCCCCATTTTGCAGACTCAATTTTTTCGGATCTCTTGCAGTCCTCCTATCTGTGTTCTGTGCTTGAACATTCAGAACATTGTTTGCCCTGGTATGTACATTTCCTTATAGAATGGTTGTCAAGAGCACTGTACTTCAAGCTGACCTGGACAGAGATGAAGGTTTCCCTCTATATCTGATCTGGTGCCAAGAGTCCTTGTTCCGTAGCTTTTGTTGCCATTTCTGCTTCTCTCAAAATTGCTTTAAATAAGTGGGTTTGTTCATCTCCAGAAGGGTTCTTAATTTTGACTATCTCGTCGATCTTGGCCCATGTTCGATTCTTTGCCATTTCTGTTTTAAGCTTATCCGCGGATTGCTCCCCGATCCAAGGGTCGAGGGGCCTGTAGATGACCGAGCTCTTGTTTGTTATGGCAGGGAGTGTCCCAGCAGCCAGTGCAATTTTCTTTAGATTTTTTCTGCCTTGTCGCGGAATAGGTTGGACAGGTCTTTTTCGGTAAAGGAGAGAGAGCAATATAGACATTTAGTGGTCCTTCAGTCTTAGAACTATGACTTTAATCCCTGTGAAAATGTATAAAGGGTCTTCTCCCTGTCCTGTTTTAAGTGGCCTTCAAGAACCCTGAGCAGGACCCTCTTGGCGCCTTCCGTGTTTTCCATTAGGCCTAGGGGGGGGGAGGAGGGCTATCCTCAAGTTCCTTGTGTTCTCTTCTTTCGACGGGTGGCTTGATTGAAATTCAAACCTATATATTTGTTTTCCTTTAGGCAAGTTTAGATTTCCCTCTGCCCCTTTTGGCGCTTTATGTGTCTAGTATGGGGTTTACTGCCATGTGTGAGTTATGAGATAAATCATTTTTCTTTCCGTTAACTCGAGGAAATTTAGACGGCTTTTTAAAAAAAGAAACAAAAGAGAAGAATATAATATCTAAAGTTGATCCAAAAATAAAAATCTCTGTATGGAGAGTAGGAAAAGATAATTACAATTTACTAGCCTCTATATTTATTATTTTAATCAAATGAATGGAGGATATGATAAAGAGAATTTCTGCCTTGAGCACTAAAATGAGAGATATGGTGGCATTTGGCAACAATTGAAGGGACGTTTTCCCAAAGTCACCATTTTAGTTAATTAAATATTGAAACTTATACCTCTAATATTTTAATCATATAAAAACCAAATAATATAATGGCTTTATTTTATTTCTGCCAAAATTAATAAATATTTAATTAAAAACAAACCATATAAGATAAATTAAGTTCAAAAGATATTATTTATGTCTATTAAACTCGCTAATTATGTACCCATTTTATTAATAAAATACTAAGCTAAAGTACCTTATTAAATACATAGGTATTGCGGTGCTCGGTTTATGTAATAGGTAGGCTACTGGCTCCATATTGCAGGATTCAATAAGCCCAGCGAGAAACTCAAAAAATGGACGCGCGGTGGTCTTATTAAATCCTAACAAACTCGACACATATAAAATAATATGTCTAATATGAAATTGAAGAGATGAGAATGTATATACTATTTTGCGCTTATGAATTAGAATAGTAAACCACGAATGAAAATATATATGTAAATAGTGAGGAGGCAAGCGAGAGTTGGAGGTACGTGTGGGAACACACAAAAAGGCGAACACGAGAAAAGGATTAAATTCCAAGGCACCTGGGTCAATAAAAGAAACGCATAGACAAACAATTCGTCTTGAGATATAGTTATCAGAAGACGGGAGTCTACAAAGCAGCTGGGCAAATACAGACTCTGACCAAAGGAAATTGTAATAGAGATCTGTGACTAGCAAATCCTGTAATAGAGATAAAACTATTGGAATATGTACATAAATCAGACTGTCGTAGAATTGCTCATAGTCTAAGCCAATAATTATTCTAGTCCTTGATCTGGACACACCGCTTTTGTTTAAGTCGGTGGTATTGACCTTATGACTCAATCCTACGATCATATATATATATTGGTAGGCTTTAATTCCTACTGAACGTGCGAAAGCTGGTTAGAGGCATGTTGTGCCGTAGCCAGGATTCTCACTATAAAATCCTCACTTATTACTGGGGGGAGGTTTGTGATTGTTGAATTCTAAGAGTGCAAAATACAGGTTGAATGAATTAACCGAAGGGATGCTTAATTAAAGTCTTGCCAAGGGTGCGTCAAAAGGGAGGAGCCACAAATAAACACACGTACTCAAAATAAACTTTACTTTACACAAATATAATAATTAGCAATAGTTAACAGGCAAAATTAAGGATTAAATATTAAACACTGACGTTAGGCGTCTAGATTTATAATGACTTAATGGGAGTATCAATCACGGTTAATTAATTAGGTAATTTAAGAATAGAGGGATACTGGGTTTACAGATTACCATTAATTCATGGATTGGAGAGACGACTACTCGGGTACAGACGGGGTGGTTCGGGTGGCGTTAACACGAGTTCTCGGGGAGAGGGGGGATAAGACGACGGGTTCGGGGCTGTTGGCTGCAGTTCCGGTTAGCTCACTTCTAACTGGATGTGACACCCTAACAAATAGTAACTTCCAGTAACTATTTAGATGTTCCTTTTCTTACTCAAGTTACGTTGAGCAAGAGAGCGTACTCTTCTAGTCACAGACTCTGCGGGGCGGGATTTACTTCCAGGAACAATTTGAGACAGCGACCAAGTTGACTCGACGGCGCGTTGGTAGTCGATACGTTACGGCAACGACTCTCGTTCAACGTGAGGATTACGCGAGTAGATTTGGGACACTGCTGTGGAGAGGTAAACGGCAAGGTTATTTATATCGCGGATTGTGGGAAATCGAGAGAGAGATCCCATTTACGACAATTCGCTTATCGCAGCGCCTTCTGGACAATCTCCATGCTATCATAAATAAAGTAAGTAAGATTTAAGCTTCTTTGTGAGATAGGCGTTCTTTCGTCCGACTTCCTGTCGCCAGTTAAGGGAAGGGTCAGGGGGGGGGGGGAGAGAGGAGACGAAGGTCAACTCAAACGACAAATTTCTTTCGTTCCCACGATTGTCTGGCGGAATGTGAGTATGTACGTTCCATACCCTCACACATACACACACAGCTGTTCGGTAGCTCCGCCCTAGGAGTGGAAACGTAGAAGCTCGAGGACAGATGCTCGTCCCACGGACGATTCTCGGCCACTCGCCATAAGAAATAAAACTATATATAGTCGAACGTTCAGTAAGATAACTGATTAAATTAGTGTTATTAAGTCATTTAAATCATTAAGAAGTATTAAGACATTAAGATTAATTAGTTCCCATATTAGCGTTACGGAACCCGTTTAATTCGCCTAAGTCCTGTCACTCCAGAATTCAATATTTAGCGTTGAATAGAAAACCTATTTGTCACCCGCAAAGTACTTCGTGACGTGCCGCTTGCCCCTTTAATAGGTTAGTATTTAAATAAAATTATATTTTTGCTACGTCCTTTTTCAAAGTCCTTCTTTACCTCGATTACCCGTGAGCCTTCGGTAAGCTTAGCCTAAATCAAAAGACCCGTGAATAATCAGGTTTGGAATCAAATAATTCGCTTTCATATAAATTGGCTACCTATTAATTTGGAAACCCCAGATTCCATATAAAATTGGCTACCTTAGGAACCCTTCTTATAAAAAGGTCCCCTATAGTATAATTAAGCAAAAATTTTAAGATTCAATAATAATGTAAAATATTGAGGAAAGTTAATCAAATTAGAATGTATAAATTCAACGTTATTTGAAACTCATTTTTAGTGTACAAAAAATTAATTCCATTTATAATTCATGTATCTGCAGAGTGTGCGGTCCATTGATATAAAATGAGAATAAAAAAGTGTCTCCTGATAAAGATAGCAACTTATGAAGACTTTACAAGTTGTGGCCCAATAAAGAATAATGAATCCAGCACCGAAGATTTCTTTACTCTTAAATAATCTCTGAATACTTTTACTTAGCGTGCAATCGAGAAAGAAGACAACTCTACCACCTCGACTCAATGCCTGATGCAAAAGGCACTCTCCAAAGAAATGAATCGGTAGCCACCAAGCCAAACATAGAACTCTATCTTGCTACCCAAGAGTTGCCCAAACCTCAGTGACAAATAACCATTGATAACTAAACCACTCACAATAGGGGAAATACCCCTTTGGCCAAGAGGGTATATCTATAGGTGTGTAGCTGTGTATGCTCTTTGGGAGTAGCTTGTTTAGCAAGAGTGATTTGTAACAAAGTTTAATACCATTTTGGGGTTAGCCAAATAGGTTTCTTGGTTGGTTGCTTTGGTGGCTACTGGTTTTATTCTTTCAGTAGTGCCTTGTAGGTGAGGCCCTGACTGCAAAAGGCTAAAGAGCTCTCTTCTTTCTTGATTGAAGGCTTTGTAAAGGTGACCAGAGATTTCACAAGAGGTAAAGAAATCTTGGAGCTGGATTCTTTATCCAGCAAAAATTTGGAAGGTCTTCAGATGTCTTTTCCTTATTTGAATGTTCACTATGGGGCACCTTCCAAAGGGAGAAAAATGAGCGTAAACATCGAATGCTGGGAAGTGTCCAAGTTATTCGACAAAATATGGCAGAGGGGTATGCAGCTCAAGATACTCAGATTGGGAATGAACAACAAGATTGAAAGGATTTTATGTAATTATGTAATGGAGAGACGTGCTTCTGTGGAAATAGGACGACATCAGGGAGAAATATTCGAGCTCACTGTGGGTTTGCCCCAAGGCGGATGGCTGAGTCCGTCTATCTATTCAATCTACACAGCAGATATACCACCACCAATAAATGAGGGCTACTTAAACATCCAATTTGCCGACAACGTCACCCAGATCATAGTTTGCCCCTAAAGGAACGGCCCAATGCAAGCTAGTATGACTGCAGAAGAGATAAGAAGCATTATTAGATACGAAGAAAAATGGAAAATTAAAACCAACAGGGATAACTTTGAAATGGTACCCGTGTACAGGAGCAGCATCTCAGATGTATATGCAGAAAGACAGCGCTACAGATACGACAAAGAATGTACAGTACTCGGACTAACCATTACGAAATCAGGTTATAAAAAGCACGAAACTGAGAGGGTAAATCGATGGAAAAGCTGCCTGGCATTACTGCACAAGTTAGTTAACCTAAGCATTAAAAACAAGAGAATAATTTATCAAGCCATAGTACAGTACGCGATTATTTATCCAACCATAGCGATGTACACTATCTTGAGAAGTAACCTAGTAAGACTCCAAAAGTCCAAAACAAAGCCATATACTTAATAACAAACACTAGAAGAGGAGAAAGAAGAAGACTACGAGACCTGCACAGGGAGGCAAAGATAAAGCCACTTAACAGAATAATTGCCAAAAGAGCAAAGAGACTCATAGAAAAGATACAGAATGAAGTAGGAGTTGAATTAACCAACCAAATTGCCCAAAGAGAAGGAGGGAGATCGTACAGATTATTCCCAAGTTTCCCAAGGATAGTAGAAGGACGAGAAGAGGAAGACGAAGAAATCTACACCTAGAAAAAGAGAATAATACTCGACGACGACTAAGAGTATTAAATAACCGAAGAATCACCGGAGAATAGAATATAGTCAATTATAACTAGGATAGGAATACGAAAGAATAGATAGAGAGATAGAAGCCTACACCAGTTTTTAGTAAGAATAATTACTAATAACGGTTTTAACGCCTCATTAATACCAATACTACTTAGACATATTTAAAATAGATAAAAAAAAACAGCAATGGGGTACACTCACGCAACTAGCATCTCTTTGCAAACCTCTTAATTCCTTTAGCTTTCAACATCTATTCTTTTTTTTTAAATATCACATTCGCACACAGGACTCACAGTAGATACGTGGGACAGGGGTCAAGCTAAACTGCAAAGTTATAGTTAAAGACAAGCGACACATCGTGGTTCGGATTCCACGTTAATCTGTGGGTCCCATGACTAACTAAGTCCACTTTTGTCTTCTACTATTTTCTTCGCTGTCTTATCCTAAAACTTTTTTCTTCCTCTCCCTGTTACTCCTATCCGCCGTACTTACAGTGCTTGGAGCCTACTTTGGCTCTAGACAGTGTGACTATGGAGGTCTACAAAGGAGTACCAGGCCTCCTCCCTCCCTCCTTGGCCGCTTCATGAGGGCTAAGGGGGTTGGGGGAGGGTCGAAAGAGCTGTTCTTTGTCTCCCACTTCTCTTTTCATTTCATTCATCAATTCAGAAGAGCGAAGTTTTTATCCTCTACTATTATCGTGCACGAGCTGTCCTCATTCATTTAAGTAATTTCGGTTGTATCTTTTAAGCGCTCGTTTTGATTTGTAGTTATGTAGCACTAACTGCACTTTACTCGCTTGCCCAAATCTCACCAGCTTAGGGAACGCCAAAAAAAAACCCGGTCATTTGACCAACGTCGTTTCGGACCAACTGCCCCTACGGGAGCAGTGCTCTTCTCGGAGTATTTATTTTGACTCTCTTCCATCAAATATTGCTTTGGTTCAAGATGTGAACCCATTATAAAATTTCATAAATCTCCAAAGTGCTCAATTTTGAGGTTTTTCTGAGTGTTTCATTCAATTTTGCGATGTGAACACTACATATCCACTCAGCCATACTTCAGTGATTGATTTTTGGTGCTTTATTATTCCTATGCCTTAAAGACTATTGATTAATTAGGCGAGAGTTAAAAATTTGAATGAGTAAATGAAACTGACAATTAAGGATACACAAAGTTATTGACTCGTGATCATTCCTTTTCTATGGCAACGATAATACGAAGAATTTAGATAAGTTATGTTGGACTGCTCTTAATAAACACTTACTGATTTGAATAGAGCCAGCAGTTTCGTATGAAAATTATTATTTTGGATACATTAGATTTATTTAGACTTCTAAATTATAAATTATAGATTAGGGAAACGTAAAGATAATCTTAAGTTGGTCGAAGAGGAGAATTGTACGCTTAGGCTTCTGCTGTCTACTCGAGAAGCTTGGAAGATAAGAGCGAGTCCATAATCAATGAGAGACAGAGAGAGATTGAACGAGTGATAGTAATAGAGTGAGAGAAATAGGAGAAGGCTGAGAGAGACATACAGCTAGACAAACAGAGAAAGTGGTTTTGTCAGGATGGAAAAATTCCGAAAAGTTGCATCTTATATAAAACTTGACTATTTGAACGAAATAAAACGGTTTGCCTCTTGCTTCACCATCGAGATTTTCTCTACCTCAGTTGGTGGCACTTGTTCCCATGCAGATCCGAGGTCGGTAGAAGCGAAAGCAATACACATTTTGCTTCATCCGCCTTGGGCTTCCGTCTTTGCGTGATCTCAATAAGACAACTCTGCCTTGATCCGAGATACGAAGAAAAGATGACCGAACGACGATATTCTCCGTTTGTCCAACTTTAGTCGAAAAGAGGAACTAGACTGAAAAGTCTTCTTTCTCGTGCTTTGCCTGTATACACAAAGGCTATGGCTCGTAATGGATCAACATCCCAACAAATATATTTACTTCACTGAGTGGGCCTTAAGTCTATTTGAGTAACAATTTAAATATATGATCTTCACCATCATCCGGAACAAAATTGTATTTATTTATCTGATATTAAATTATCAAATCAACAGACAATGGTTTTGCCACTCCCCCCCTTACGGAGGAGCTGGCGCTTCGCTACTAAGATTAAAATTTAAAATAAAAAAAAAACCATGGTTAAATTTTTATAAATTTTCTGAACTTCGCCAATTATAATAATTTTAAAAAGAAACTCTAGACTAAATTTTTCCCTTTCAAAATATCACGTTTCTAAAATATAGTTATAGAAGAAGATATATAAACATAAATTTTCTGAACTTCACCATTTGTAATACTTTGGGTTTTAAAAATTCCCAAAATTTCGATATTTATATTTATTTCTGAACTTCACCATTTTGGTTTTTGATATTATAAAGAATTATTAGAAATAACTTTGCTAAAAAAACATAGGTTGTATGCTTGTTGAAGGAATCTTTTGTGGTTGGCAGCAAAGGCGTATGATAATATTTGTGGTGGCAGACAAAAAGACATTGGCTGCGAAAAGTTTCCTTTCGAGAGCATCTGCAAGAACGAAGTGATTCACTTTAACACGTCGGTAGAGTCGTATGTGACAGTGCTGCATGACGAGAAGAGGTAGGACATGGCTGTCATGACTGTATATGGGTAGTTATAATGGCTTCAGATCTGTTACCTTATTTTCTTTTATCGCAACCTCCCAAGCCAATGCCCATTCTATTGTCTGGTAGTGAAAGTGTTGAAGATTATTTCCACCCAAACCGTACCCTCTAAATTATCTTGTTATCCCTTTTGTTTAAGAGCTACTATTGTCTGATAAAGAACATCCAAACCTAACGGATTCGTTTGCTTCGTGTTATGAAAGTAAAATCTAATACGCTTAACTATCAAGCAGAATTAATTGTAAAAGACGAAAGGTTGATGTGCCTAAGGGATCCCATTCAATCCCAACGCCTATGCGAGATACACCGTCGGAAACAAAACAGTAAATAAAGCAACTAATTTTCTTATGAAAAATGTCTATTCAACTCGAGAAAACTTTGTTTATTTCCAGGAAGCGTAGATATGTGTTTTCATATTCAGTATGTAGAATATTGAATTACCACCTCTAAAAATTTACTTTTTGAACTCTCGTATTTCAATTGTATCAACGTGTTGTATATAGTTTAATCGACATAAACACACCGAGAAATATACGAGGAAAGAAATGGGAAGAGAAAATTGAATAAGCTACCTCTGTGGAAGAAAAATATAAATGATATTTAAATATTTCTGCAGCGAACATTCAATGTACCGTTCACACCACGGCAAAATGTAAATTTAATTTTTGAAGATGGAATTAGTTTATTCACTTTCAAAAGACACTAATTTAATCTAAGACATTTTATATTATTTTATGTCGGGGGAGATAAAAAAGGTTTGGGAATTATCAATTAATTAGGGTAAACTGTAGATAAACGTGTTCAATGTTATATTGATGTTAAATTGTATGAAAGGAATTAAAGAACTTTGGCAGAGCAATATATACTTGTTTGCTTCCATTGTTTTCTCTACAAAATTTCATTCTGGCGTAGAGTAAGATTATGTCATGGAAGTTTTTATTCGATTTGTATCCGGAAATGCTGAAATATATCTGGTAAAATATTAATGTTATTATACTATTTCTATTTTTGCATATTTTGGTCTAATATATTTAGGATTTGCAATTGCGTTTTGAGGTTTCTGCTGTATGGCGAAATATAGCCAAATATTTATTACTTTAGCAGCAGATGTTTATTATGTTTGGGACGATTTTTTTTTAAGGAAATGAGATTAACTATGATGATCACAATGCTAGAAAGCGGTTACCTAAACCACTGTCTCTATCTGGTTCACACATAGGTACAGACACAATTAATTAACTTATACAACGCGCAACTGAAATCATAGCGAAAGTTTTCTGCACCACCATAACTAACCATTAATAAATTTAAAATTTAACTTTGATATGATGGGCAACATAAATTCTACTGTGTGAAAGGAACATGTGAAGGAAAAAACAAAAGATACCGGAACCCTTCTGCTCGAACAGCTTGGTCTCGACCCTGGATCACGCAATGTGTCCCTGCCCAGAACGGCTCGTCGCTCGAGCACAAGAATTCAGCAGAAGGAGTTTGAACTATCGAAGGCGAGTATAAATTAATAATATGAAGTGAGCGTCCTTTGGGAGGGGCTCAGCGAGGTGTCTCTGAAAGGAAGATAACAAATGCGAAGCAACGCCGTGTTCAGCCGTCGCTTGTTTATTATTCATAAGAAACAGCGGAAGGACAATGGGAGTTAAATTAACCCTTTGTAATTAATATATGAATGAATACCGAAGGGTGAATGGCTTTTGGTGATTCCAATATATCGCATGAATGCATAGAAGGTGAAGTTGTTCGTACTAATATTGTACACGATTGGATGAGAAGTAGCAAATATTATAGTCGTGTGTTCATTCCAGGGAAATGAATGTTAATTAGTTTGTGGGTTTACTGTAGGAAGTAGTTGCGGTTTAGTAAAATAAATTAAATATTATAATGATAATAGAGTTTGGGGGTGACTGTTTCTAGAGACTCTCGGCCTTCTCGATCGATTTATAGGTCGTTTTACTTGAATAACAAAAACAACAACGAAAAGAAGAATAAGAATTTTAACCTGGATCATCTTCGAAATTTGTTCGAGTTAGAAATGTTCCCTTATTGAAACGGGATGGGTTCGAACCTCCGAAACCACTTAGACTAGCGTGAAATGGTGTTAACGACGAAGCGCTGACTTGAGTAGACGGGAATGCTCAAATTTTAGAAAAAAATGACAATAAAAACGAGGAAGAACTGATGGAGAAACAAGAGTTACAACAAACAAAGCTATCTGGAACAGTTGAGTCACTGCAACGAACTCCATCATTCATAAATGCTGTGGCCAGTAAAAACACACTTCGAAAATCCAGGAACAGGGATGAGAGACACAAAGGAAAACGCTGAGAGGGTAAAATTTGTTCTTCTTAAAAAACAGAACAAATACTAAAGAGGACATCTCCTCTGCTTTAAGACTTTTAAAAATAGGCCATTACGGAAAGGAGTTTGAAGTTATGGAAACTTAAAATGTGGGAAAACTATTTAAACAATTCAAGTTAACAAAATAAAAGAAGGCTACTCGGTCATCTGGCGTAGAAACCTCATAAATATCTGTAAGACCATTTTATAAATTGTATTTTAAGCACAGCATAGTCGTCGCCCACCATGTAAGTTACACATTTAGGTTTTACTAGAAATATAATGAAGTTCAAAGTCATTTAGAAATATTTTCAAGCCCATCTACGAATCATACTGCTCTTGCAAATGAGTAATAAGTATGAAGCTGGGTCTAACCCTGAAGCGGCGAGGAACGCTACAGGAATATAAGATACTCTTCGTCTGAGACTTAATACCATTGTTTTAGTAGCTGCGTTTTAATGTTTATTTCGTGAATAACAAATGACGATAGAACTTCCCGTTGCATGGCGATTAATTGCATTGCACCAGCACTTTGCAACGAGGGATTCTTAGAAGCCACAAGAAGTTGCAATGTGTATGCACCACAAAAATGAAAAATAATATGGAAGAATATTACAGGACTAATGATTATGCAAAATTGTATTTGCCATCATAAGGAGGAGTCCCACGCGTTATAAAATGAAAATTTTCCCCGCTCGCAACCAGAATACATTAGTAAGTGATAGATGTCAGCTACTTCAATGTTAGAATTGTAAATTAAACCAGTCACATTTGGCCTCCTAGTAGACGAGAGTTTATACCAGTGTACCCCAGACGATGTGAATTAGTGTTGACCCATTAGCGCCCACGATCCCCATTTGCGGATTACTTATATTTTTAAGTATTTATTCAATGTGAAATGTTATTACGTTATTTTATATATTGCATTTAGCAGTTTAATGCATTTTCTGTAATATTACACCAATTTTCGGTAATGTTGGTACTCCTGGTGGCGGGAAGTTAGTAAACATTGTTATTATCTTCGAAGTAAGTTGACATTCAATTCAAGCATGGGTAACACTTCAGTTTCG
This sequence comes from Ceratothoa steindachneri, assembly GCA_963969495.1. Lineage (NCBI taxonomy): Eukaryota > Metazoa > Arthropoda > Malacostraca > Isopoda > Cymothoidae > Ceratothoa > Ceratothoa steindachneri. Next base: position 104,469,368 of record OZ018328.1, read on the forward strand.
GGGCGCACGGTAGGTGGCGCTGTTTATAGGCTACAATTTTTGGCTACAATATATGTCTTATGATGTCAGACGGTAGCGTCATGTGTGAACAATTACGGCGTTAAAATTTTTTGTATATGAGTATATACTAGGGGGCTGCGCCCCCAAGACCCCCTCCAATTGATTGAAACTCAGGATCATCGCAGGGTAGTCTCCCGCAGTGATATATCCTCCACGAGCAGTCCCCTTGAATTTACTGGGGGGTTTTTCCAACAGCTTTTTACTGGCAGAAAAACCTAACCTAATTACAAACAATACTTACGAGGGGCGGTCAATAAGTTTTTCGAATCGGTAGGGCAAAACAGAGGAACGAAGATGGCTGTTTGTGGGGGTGTTAGGACAAGTTATGACAAGTCAGGACCTGCAGCTGCACGCTCCTGCCTCGTCTATTTAAGAAGCAGTAGCTGATCGCAGATCGTCAGTCACAAATTTTCAAAAATGGAGAAGGTTGAGCACTGCACAGTGATCAAATTTTAGACCAAAGAAGGCAAGAATGCAAAAGAGATCCATGAACGCATAGTTGCAGTGTACACTAACACCACCCCTTCCTATGCAACCATTGCTCGCTGGAATAGGGAGTTCGCCATGGTCGTGAGTCCCTTGAAGATGAATCCCGTCCAAGACGCCCGTCAGACGTGCCCAACGAGGACAATATGGCCCGTGTGGAGAGGATTATCCTCGAAAATCGACGGGTTAAGGTCGAAGAAATTGAGCGAGAACTTGGAATATCACATGGAAGTGTTATCATCATCATCCACGAGAATTTGGGCATGACCAAGGTCTCTGCCCGTTGCGGCCCTAGAAACCTCACGCCCCATAATCGACTTCAACGTCGTCAAAGTTCGGAGGAGCTGCTACTCCTGTACAACCAAGAACCGGCGGAATTCGAGTCATGCATAGTGACAAGTAATGAAACGTGGGTCCATCACTGGGATCCCGAGACCAAGCTCGGAAGCATGGCCTGGAAGATCATGGCCACCATCTTCTGGGATTCTGAGGGAGTGTGATGGTGGACTATGCGCCTCGTGGAAGGACCATCACAGGCCAATATTACGCCGAAGAACTGGCTGGGTTGAAGAAGTGCATCCGCCAGAAGTGGAACGGCAAGTTGACCCTCGGTGTCCTGCTCCTACATGACAATGCCCCTGTCCACAAGATCAGAGTTGCACAAGCTGCCCTGTGCGAGTGTGGATTCGAGGAGCTCAATCATCCTCCCTACGGTCCAGATCTGGCCCCTAGCGACTACTTTTTATTTCGCCAGCTCAAGGCTGCACTGCGTGGATGCCGGAATGGGGACGATGAAGATGTCCAGCTCGCCGTCCAAGAGTGGATTGAACAGCAGTCGGGAGATTTCTGGTTGTCGGGAATTTGAAGCCTCAGGGACAAGTGGCGCAAGTGCATTGAAATCGAGGGTAGTTATATTGGAAAATAATAAAACACTTTTCCTCATATCTCGTTTCCTTATATCCGAATTGCAAAACTTATTGACCGCCCCTCGTACTTTTATAGGTTTATTGATTAGTTTATGCGCCTCTAAATAATCTAAAAGTTTTTCGCAGTCATGCAAAATAAACACGAATTCGAATAACCAAGAAGCACAACTAGAGCACGAAAGAGAACCAAATGCTAAGCGGGTTCTATTTATAGCTGCGACGTTGCCAGTAAGAAGCTGTTATCTTTCACTGAGAAACAAAAAATACGAAATAAAAGACAATAAAAGACATCAAGAAACCTTACCTAACTTAGAAAAAAACTATAAACGAGCATAGGCGCAGATATTTAGTAAATAATACAGACTAAAAGTTAAAAATCCCCAAAACAACAAAAAAATATAACGCCGTGATTGGTCACATCTGAAGCTACCGTCTGACGTCATAAGAGATATATTGTAGCCCAAAATTGTAGCCTAACGTGCGCCCCGAATCGGAAGTATTACCCAAGCATGATTTCAAGTTATAACTTTTTTAGATATTTTTCAATAATTTTGTATTCAAATTGATTTATGTCATGTTTTAAGTTCCCTCTCTAATAAGAAGTGAGTTTCAACATAAATTAGCTTTTAGATGTTTATTTATGGCAATCTAAATGTTTATCTCCAAATGGAGATCGTGGACAGTGAAAGATCAAAGAAAATTTTGTTATAGGGTTAACTAACATATATTTCATTTCCCATTTTTGCAGTCCTTTCTCTTTATCTCTCTCTAATACGACTCATATATATATATATATATATATATATATATATATATATATATATATATATATATATATATATATTTAGGTAACACTTCAGATTCGGGGCGCACGGTAGATGGCGCTGTTAGTCGGCTACAATTTTGGGCTACAATATATCTCTTATGACGTCAAACGGTAGCGTCAGATGTGAACAATCACGGCGTAATATTTTTTGTATATGAGTATATAATGGTGGGGGAAGCCCCCCCAAGCCCCCCCAATTGATTGAAACTCAGGATCATCGCAGGGTGCTCCTCTGCAGTGATATCTCCCCCACGAGCAGTACCCTTGAATTTACTGGGGGGGGGGTTTCTCCCCAACAGCTTTTTACTGGCAGAAAAACTCACCTAATAACAAACAATTCTTACTTTTATAGGTTTCTTGATTAATTAATGCGCCTCTAGATAATCTTTAAAGTTTTTCGCGATCATACAAAGTAAAGCCGAATTCGAATAACAAAGAAGCACATGGAGAGCACGAAAACACTAACGAAAGAAAAACATTTGCAAAACGGGTCCTATTTATAAGCTACGATGTTGCCAGTAAGAAGCTGTTATCGTTCTCAGCAAACAAAAAATACGAAAACAAAACAATAAAAGACATCAAGAAACCTTACCTAACTAAGAAAAAAAAACTATAAACGAGCAGAGCGCAGATATTTAGTAAATAATAGACTAAAAGTTACAAATCCCCAAAACAACTAAACAATATAACGCAGTTTTGGACACATCTGACGTCATAAAAGATATGCTGTAGCCCCAAATTGTAGACGAATAACAGCGTCATCTACCCTGCGCCCTGAATCTGTAGTATTACCTATATTTATACCGTTTATTTTATTTTTCAGAATATAATGGATCCACCTCTTATATCCCTAAAGGATTTTTATAAAGCAAGTCATGCCCGAGAATATCTGGAAGAAAATCCACCTGGTGATGACGTTAGCGCTGTTGATATAGTTGAAATGCCTGTCAGTAAACTAACAGATAATGAAAACTCAGATCCAACTTACATTCCGTCTGATGTCGTTGGAGCCATTGAGATTTACCATGAAAATATGATAGAAATTGATGCACCCAAACTTCATATCTCTGGAAAAATCTAGGCTTTCCTTTACGAAATTGGGCGCACCAACGGATGGAGCTGCTACAAGAGCAAATAATATAAAATACATCCCAGTAGAACTGTTTGAACTGTTTTTTCCTGATGAACTTTTGTTAGATATTTGCAAACAGTCGGTATTATATGCTACGCAAAAAATAAGCATGACTTTACTCTTAGCACAAACTGTTTGAGGAATTTTATAGGGATTTTGTTTCTTACTGGTTATTACAGACTGCCAAGTGAGCGGCAGTACTGGATCTTGGATGAAGATATGTCTTTACCAGTTATTAGAAATGTTATGTTCCGTAATAGATTCATTGAAATAGAACGTTATCTGCACTTAGTTGACAACACAGAAGCTCAAAACAACCTTGAGGACAAATCATTCAAAGTAAGACTTGTTATGAATTACTTGAATGATAAATTCAAACAGTTTTGCATATTTTCCCAAGAGCTTTCAATTGATGAGCAGATTGTTCGATATTATGGGAGAAAGAGTTTGAAACAATTTACTAGAGGATTCAAACCATGATTAATGTACTGTGGGACAACTGGGTATTGTTGCTGCATGGAATTATATCAAGGAAGAGCTAACGATATTTATTTACAAGGTAGAATGGAGGATCTTGGAACAACAGTAGTGAAGAAAATGGTAAACTATCTTTCACATTCCAGTGATCCTGAAATTTACATTGACAATTTCTTCACCAGTCATAAAATGTTCACGGAGATTGTAGATATCGGCATTCGAGTTAAAGGAACGACTCGTGCAAATCGTACAGGAAGATACCCTCTCACTGATGACAAACAAGGAAAAAGGATGTAAGAGGATTGTATGATTATAAATTCGATCACAACAGAGAGGTTTTGTTCGTCAAATGGTGTGACAATAGTTTAGTAACAATAAGAACCAATCACCAGGAAATAGATCCGATTGTTTCAACCAAAAAGTGGCCGGCTGCAATGAAGAAGGAAATAAATCTGCCTCAGCCTCAGGTAATTGTTCTTACAACAAGTGCATGGGAGGCGTTGATCACCTTAATTGGTTTATTCAAAAGTACAGAATTGCAATGCTAGAAAAGAAAAGGAATTTTCACCTTTATCAACTGCCTTGATATAGCTGCTATAAATGAATGGATTCTGTACAATGCATCGAATGAAAGCAAAGTATCATTGCCTGATTTCAAGCGTTCAGTCACAAGAGCCTACTTGCAAACTGAATCTTCATCTGCCCCAAAGTCTTCAGGATGCCCCAAAATTTATTCAAAAGTGCTTCCTACCCTACGATTCTCTCCCATAGGGAACAGGTTAGAAAGAACAGATGGCGGAAAACATAGAAATTGTGCAGTGTGTAAAAAGAATGCTATAAAACAATGCATAAAATGCAATGTTGGATTACATCTTGGTGAATGCGAAAAACAATGGCACAGAAAGTAACCAAAGAAGTAATCTGTAGTAATTCCTGAATAAAATTAAAATTGAATAGTCTTATTATCATATTCCTGTTGCTAATAATCTATAAGTTCTGCCAAATGAAATTCAAGTGCTTTTAAAAAAATTTACATTATAATTGGAAATTCAGGTACAGTGCCCACGATCCTCAAATGGGGATCAAAAATAAAAAGCTATTATTCCTATATTGACTATATTAGATTTTTTTTTATTTATTCATTTATCCTTCTAAAGAGAAAATGAACACATTTACCACGAAAATTCTTAAAAAAAAAATTGGGGCACTAATGTGTTAAATACTCTACCAACTCAACCACTAGTAATGCACGAAGCCGTGGTATGTGGAAGGTGCTCCCAGGTGATTTATTCCGAGTGCAGTCGTGGATTCCTAATCTGAATTTCCTGCTCTGCTTCAGAACATGACTTTAAGAAGGTTGGGAAAATTTCTAGGTTATTATATTAACACACTTCTTAGTATTTTCATTCAACCGAAATTCTTAACATCTTCAATTTCTGTATACAGCCGAGGAAATTATTCTAATCTTATTTCTTTATTTTCTGTTTTTATTTAAAGAAATTGCAATGGGCGCAGCCTTCCATAACCTCTCGATGTAACGGGGAGAGAATTCGCGCAATGAAATTCCCTAGAAACCAAATTCTGTATGCATAACAAAACATAAAGAGTAAGAAAAAATATTCACTAAGTTCACATGTAATGACCGACCCGAAATCTCCTTAAGCCGAGGTTTCTGTACGTCTTCACAAACCGAATTTCATCATCGCAAGAATCTGATAAATTAGAATCGATAAAGAGGTTATCGAGAGATTGGCGGTAGGGAACGCTATTTGCGATCTGTAGGCGTATAGATGCCACCGCATCCCACTATACCTTGGCTTCATCAATCGCAGTCTTTTGTTTCTGTAGGTGTATCATGCCACCCAGTCATCCGCTCTTAATTTGATGAGGTAAAATTGAATGAAATCTATATGTCGCAATGCCTTCGAAGTGACGCATAATAAGAGGAGTCTACCGGAAGAGCTCCGCCTGTGCTTTATAATCGCGTTTGCCTTCCTGAATAATGGAAATGTAATGAGATTAAAGGATATTAAATTTCTCCTTTCAATGTAACTAAATTTTGGATAGAACAAGCGCGCCAGAGGGCCTGGGCGGCACTTCACTCTAATAATTTTAAGGGTATTGTGTTAGGCACCGGAGATAGAGTCTCATTGGCAAAGGCTCAAAGAAAAGCCGGGGCGGGATTGGTCCAAGATAAATAAGTTAATATTCGAAATGGATAAGATGAAGAGACCTTTCTCTGCTCATTCTTTTGCACAGGAAACTTCCTACACTCTCTATTACGAGGTTAACTTAGTCAAACTCTCAAATACAAATTTGGCCGATCGTTCACTTTACCTTTTCGCCGCCAGAACACATTTTCAACGAAGAAATTCTCCTCAGGATTAATTTATCTGCCAACTCATTTACTTGGTTTCCACTCTAAATTTTTACCCCTCTGAATTATGAAGGGCTATCAAGAGGCTCTTGGCAATGGTGGTATGTATATTAGACCTTATTACCCTTATCCTTTACCACTCTACTCTTTTCTTACCAATCTTTTATTCACCTGCTTATTCTTCCATACATTATTGTCTTAAACAATGATATTTGCTCTCTGCCTCAGGTATACGACCACTAGTCGGGTCATATGCAGCCTTTTCCTCAGTAGTCGCTATTTCACCCCTAAGAACCCTTTCGTAGGGGGTGGCAGGTGAAGTAATACCAACCCACAGGAGTTGTGGCTGGTGCAGTAATGGCAACCTGTGGGTCATTTAGCAGGTTCAGTAATGGCAACCAGTAGGAGATATGGCAGGTGTATCAATGGCAACGTGCAGAAGAGGTATCAAATGCAGCAATGGCAATTCGTGGGAGAGTTGGCAGGTGCAGCGATTACAACCCGCGAAAGAGGTGGCAGATGCAGCAATGGCAACTCACGTGAGATATGGCAGGTAAAACAATGGCAATCGTGGGAGAAGTCGCAGGTGTCGTAATTACAACACGCGTGGAATATGGCAGGTACAACAATGACAATCGTGGGAGAAGTGGCAGATGTCGCAATGAAAACAGGCGTGGGATGTGGCAGATGTAGTGATGACAATTACAATCCACAAGGCATGTGGCAAGTGCAGCAATGAATATATGCAGGACATGCGACTGGTGCAGCACTGGCAATCCGCGAGAGAGATGACAGATGCAGTAATGGCACCCTGTGGGATAGGTGGCAGATGCAGCAATGGCAAACTGCAAGAGAGGTGGCAGGTGTAACAATGGCAACCGGTAGGAGAGGTAACAGGTGCTGCAATGGTAACCCGTGAGAGAGCTGGCAGGTGCAGCAATGGCAACCCGGCTGGAGCTGATATATGAAGGATTGAATGCGTGCGCTCCCGACCCTAATGCCGCGAAGGCAATTTTCCTTCATTCTAGAGGTTGGGCAGATTAGAGAAAGCGGCGTGAACATTCTGGGCCCGAGCACTCAATCTCCTCTTTAGAGTACTCAGGCTCTCTTCTATCCACACATCTTCACTTCACTTGTATGATCCTCTTTAAAACCTATTTTGTAGAGATGCCCTTGTTGATTTTCTCATATCGGGGGTCGGAATTAAAAATTCCACAACTGTTCTGTAGATGGTAAATAATGTGAACGCATCCAATCGTGAAATAAATGCACGCCACTCTCTGTATAATAATCCCATGAATTCTTTCATATCTTTAGATCAAACTGTGAAGCTGACATATGGCGATCTATTTACATATGGTCTCTGTTTTTTTGTTCAACCTATGGTATCGATGCTTTCCCACTGCTGGTGTTTTGTTATAATGTTTCTAGTACTTAGTGTTCCTACAATGAGAGATCCTTCAATTCAGCCTTGTTTACCTTGTTGGTTATTACTTATTCTTTCCTGTCGGTCGAATCTCTTTTCGTTTTCTTCGATGGAGTCCAAAGACCCCTTCTTTCCTTGAAATCTCTTTCTTTGTGTCATTTTCAGCCCTCAAGAAGAATTGTACCAATTCCCTCCAGATTATCACAGTTCAGACTTATTTATTCATAACCAAATGTGATGCGGTTTGAAAATAGTGGAAAAGGAAGTTTATCCCCATTACATACTACTGTCTTTTACAACTTCACATTTGGACTGAAGTAACATAGGCACAGCAGCATCATTTCTCTTCAAGCAATGGTGTTCGTAACAAAATGTTACATTTGGTGTTCATCTTAACTTAAGCGATTATCTCAGATTTTCCTGGATTTACTGATGTCTTTTACAGTACCTTTCAACATATGCTAGTGGTGCCTCTGCTTCGGGGCCCCTGTTAGAAGTCGATGGTGAAACCAAAAGGTTAAGGTCTTGGCTAATGGTAGTTTGGCTTACCTAATCCTGGCTTTATTCAGCTCTCTCTGAATCTTTCTGATAGTCCATCTCGTCCACTTTGGTCATAATTGGGTTAATCATAAACCTTCTAAACAACTTTTGCACAAACTTTAATTGATCAATATGGTTCCTCCAAGCTGCTAGCGGATTTTGATTTCAACAAAGGATACCCCAAAAAGGATATTCACGCATCCCACAAACAGCTAATGAGTCTTTTGACTGATTACTGTTATGCTAGCGGTTCAAAATCTTCCAGAAGACTAAAGATCCTTCGAAGTATGGGAAACTTAAAAATACATCTGTTTTTTGATAGGATTGAAGCATACAAGAAGATTATTTCTTTCCAGGTCTATCTTCTACCTCTCTCTCTCTCTCTCTCTCTCTCTCTCTCTCTCTCTCTCTCTCTCTCTCTCTATATATATATATATATATATATATATATATATATATATATATATATATATATATATATATATATATATATATATATATATATATATATATATATATATATATATATATATATATATATATATATATATATATGTATATATATATATATATATATATATATATATATATATGTATATATATATATATATATATATGTATATATATATATATATATATATGTATATATATATATATATATATATATGTATATATATATATATATATATATATATATATATATATATATATATATATATATATATATATATATATATATATATATATATATGTATATATATATATATGTATATATATATATATGTATATATATATATATATATGTATATATATATATATATATATATATATATATATATATATGTATATATATATATATATATATATATATATATATATATATATATATATATATATATATATATATATATATATCTTTCTCCACGCGAAAATACATATCCAATTTTATGTTGTCACCGGTGTTTGTGTTCTTAGCAAACTTAACAATACAATATTGACTCAGGAACAGCTCTCTCTTTCCCTTACCCATTGTTTATGTCTCTGAAACTTGGAACAACGATATATGTACGTTTGTGTACGATAAGCTCATCAATAAATGCATCCTTGACACTATCGAATCAATGTATCAACTGGGTTGATATTCTCGCTATTAAATGCAATTATTATTTTTGTCATTCCAGAAAAATGTATTTGTTTATGTAAAAAAAAATGGATACGGCAGAGAGGTGGAAATACTTTTAATAAATCATCAATTTTTATTAATATAATATTTTATAGGGGATTGCAAAAAAATACTAGAGGTACCAGCGACTTCTAGTGAGATGATGATAAAGATTTATTGTATTTAAGAAATAAAGAGAAAGCTGAGAGAGCATATATGCCAGAGGTTTGGAGAAAGAATTCCGCAGGAAAGCGGTGGAAATAATGTAAGTGAAAGGTGGAAAAGAAATAGATTCAAATGAGAATATTTGGAGGTATTAGAGGGAGGGGGGTCCAAATCTTCTGGAGCTGCCCTCGTTCGAAAAGAAGGTATGTTTTCTTGCCGGCTTACACTGCATATACTAAACCAACAAAGATCTACAAATCTTATTGTTTACACTAAACACTTGATTACAGTTTCCATAGCACTGAGTCACGCATGCCAGGGGGACGCTTCTGATCCAGTTTAAGCAAGTGCCCGTATCCTAAAGCTCTATCTATCCAACTGAAAATTGTTCTTAGGATATTAGATTGGTCTATTAGATACAATGACTTGCTTGTTATGGATTGGGAATGTTCCCCAGATATGTTGGATGCAGTATGAAGGAGGATATACATTACTGTATTAACTCTATATTTACCGCATACCAGCGCTGTCTAAATACACAGATTTTAACATTTTAAATATATAGGTATTAGTGATCGAAGAAGGGATAAAAGATCCTTTTGTAGCATTCTTGCCAATTAATCATAAAATTGATAATAATAGACCACTAGTTAAAGAAAAAAGGATAAGTCCTGAGAATTTTAAACCAATCATTCTGACATCTAGAATCAGAAAACCTTCGAAGTGAATGATCAAAGACACGATTATAGAAGATCCAAACGAGATCACTTTGATTCATGACAGTTTGCATGGTTTTTGAAATTTTATATTGGGTCTGGTGAATTCCCATGAACTCTTCCAATGAATAATTGAGGAGTGTGGCAGCACTTAAAAGATTTCAAAATAAAATTGTTAGGGAAGGCATCTGATGCATCCAGTGTCCGCTGGCAACCCAATGATGGCAAGAGCTGGCAACCTCACGCCATTCGAGGCCTACTTAACCTGGATGCACGGGCAAGGCACATCAATTCTCATTTACACGACGCTCGCTGACACCATCGATCTCCGTCAATTGCCAGTTTTATCATCAACCTCCAGAAAGCTCTCCATCTACTCGAGATTTAAGCTCTCTAACTCGAGGCAACAAGAATTCCAACCTGACCTTATCAATAAATATATTAATCATGAGTATGTTTGTATAAGCACCCGCTCCATATCTAAGCAAATTAAGGGATGAGAGAAAAAAAAGGATTGTATTAAATGGGCCATCATCAGAATGAAGATACAAGAGCAGAAGTGTTCTATAAGTATCGCTCTGAGCCACAATACCTTCCAGTACTTATGCGAATGATATTAATAGTGATTTGCTGAATAAAATATTCATACTTACAAACAACATCTAGGTCTGTGGAAAAGTAAGAAGTGATAAGGACAGAAAAAAGTAATAAAGGATTAAAATGGCGTATGTGTTTCAACGGAGAGAAATGTAGTTATACATAGTTGATAGAGAAATAAAGAATATAACTTTAAACTTGTCCGGATTATCTTTTAAATAAATGTTAAATGAAAACGATCTAGGTGTAATAGACAACTTGAAAACTTTAAACTAATGTTTTGAAGCCTCTAAAAGCCAACAATGCGTTCAAACATATCTCAAGGTTTATCCTCAATTAGATTATGCATTCCATTTCTGGTCTTCGTAATTTAGAAAAAATGCCAGTATGTCCAACATACTTGAAAGTATGCAGCGATGAACCACCAAAATGATAGCTTAAATCATAAATATTATAAAGAGAAACTTGAATAAGCTCGTAAGATTTAGGAACTAAGCTACTCAAATGGAAACAAATCAAGCTTTTATTTTAATTCATATACCTTAAGACTAAGAAATTGGAAAACTTCTTTCTTTTGCAAACCGAGATCGCGAACAATTATTTTTTTACCTACGAAGTCTAAAATTCCAGAAAAAGGAGGAATAAAGCACTTCCTGATAAACGTAGGGGGTATAATTGCCAATAATAACTATTGGAATGGCTTCAAGGCACCCTGACCGTAGCAAAAGGACATTCAGCTCATTTACAGCGTTTGTTTAGCCTTTAGAAATGTTATTCAAGGCAATATTTTAAACGTTCTTACGTTTAAAATATTGCCTCGAAATATTGCCAGGGCACTGTTGAATAAAGCTTAGCAGAAATTATAAGCTTTAACACTTGAATGCTTTCACTTGCCAGAAAGGTTATAATTTCTCTTCACGCGGTGAAAACTTATAGTCAACGTTACTCACTCCTTCCCCAACTCTATTTTTAAGAGCTATTATTTCTGACTTCATAGAAATGTCAAAGGCTTTACCGTCTTTTCTTCCCCCCATTACCACGCCTCAACAATTTTCATTGGTTTAGTATATATATACAGGGGTTGGACAAAAAAATGGAAACATTAACTAATGCATCCATTCACACCAAAAAAGATTTTAAAACTTGTTTAAAGTGCCTGATAATGACGTTGAACACATATTGGTCTCCATAATTCAGAGATATTGCTATAATCAAGTTTTTTGGTGTAAAGTGAAGCAAAAACTAGGGGATATATTCCCTAGAGCAGGTTTCACCCGAAACCAGATAAATTCGTATAAATACAGCACAAAACTGCATGAATCGATTGGTCAGCGTATTGAATCTATTTATACTGCTAAGGAGGAGGGGACTCAATGTCAGTAATTTAATTAATGTTTCCATTATTTTGTCCAACCCTTGTATATATATATATATATATATATATATATATATATATATATATATATATATATATATATATATATATATATATATATATATATATATATATATATGTATATATATATAGGTACTATTGAAGTCCACAGGTGTGGCAGCGTTATTAATTTTTACTTGTATTTTCTTAATATTTCTTACAAGTTTTTTAACGGGGTCTTCGAGGCGATAAAAAATATCCGCGAATGACATTCTTTATTCCTAGACGTCTTTCGACCATGTTAAGTCATCTTCAGTCAATGAACAGAAATGGAATTATAAGAGCATAAAAGCATAAGATAAATAAAGTTAGAATGTGCAGAGAGAATGAGATAGTATAGATAGAAATTAAAGTGTGGTGTGTTGTGTGGGTGTTAATGTGTGTAGGATGATAGATGAAGATGATCCAGTGAAGATGTTAAAGATTTGTGCCAGGCTGCTTCGCTAATGCTTTTGTTTTTTGTTAAGCATTGAAGCCTTTGTTTTCTTTTGCTCAATTGAGCGTCTGTATCATTTTTTAATTTTTGTTTTATTTATTTTTTGTGCTTCTTTCGCTTCTTTTTTTTGTATTTATTTATTTTTATTATTATTATTATTATTATTTTATTATTATTTATGGTCAGTAATTGCTTTTAGTTCCTCATCGGGATTCTTATTTGAGTTGTATATTTGGTAGTCATAATCGGTTGTCCTTTTTTAGTTGTTAAGTTTCTGGTAGTTACATTTATGTACTATAGTTTATTACCTATCGATAAGATTGACGTTTGTTAATGTTTTTCTTAGGCTTCCGTGGAAGCGTTGTTTATAGTGCGTACGAAGGATTTCGTCTTCTTGTACGATGGTTTGGTCTATTATATTCTGGGGTATTGTATTTTTATTTTTTCCCACAGTTTTCTTGCTCTTTTTTGTAGGACTGTGTTTATGGGTTCTATAGTAGATCTGTGGTGGAGTTCTTCTGCTGGTATATAATATTGTCTTCTTGTATTTGTTATGAATCTAGTGGCTTGATTTTGGACTCTTTGGATCTTCTTGATTTGGGAGTTACTTAAAGTGTTTAATGGTAATGTTCGGTATAGGAGCTTAGGTTGTACTAAGGCCAGTTATAAGTTTTTTTATTTTTGGTTGATAGTTGTCTGAATCTGTATAGTGCTGATAAGGTGGATTTTGCTTCGATGATTTTTTTGTGGTAGATGGCATGTATAGCCTAACGTTGCTAATTTGAGTCCAAGGACACGTCTTTCTGTTGAAAAAGGATATGCCTCTCCATCTGCGCGTACAGTGGTCTTTTTCCTTCTGTTCATAGGTATTAGTTTAAACTTATCTTTGTTTGTCTTAATTTTATTCCTTTTTTCGTAATCATTTAGGGTTTTAATTTCTATTCCTGTCCTTGGGGTTTTTCTTGTCACTTGGGTTTTTCATCCGCTAGTTGTATATACATCGCACATTCATTGGTTGGATGCGGAAAGTCCCTAGTGTACACAGTGTATAGTGTTGGTGAGAGGCAGCTTTCCTGTGGGACACCCGTTTGCAGATTAATTGCGTCACCCGTTTGGCCGTTCATCTGCAATACTGCGTTCCTCTTGTCTAGATAGTTGCAGAGTGTTTTGCAAAGGTTTATTTCTAGATTGAGGTCACAGATTTTGTCTTTTAGGCCGGGAAACCACACCTTGTCAAATGCTCTAGCAACATCACGAAGTACAATATCAACTCTGTTGCCTCGCGCTGTTTCAGTAGCAATTTTTTCCGTTATGATTCCTAGCGCGGTGTCTGTCCCTCGCTTGCTCCGGAACCCGTGCTGTTGTGGGTTGCATAGGTTGTTTTCGTTAAGGTGGTTGATCAACCTTTCGTTAAGGAGCTTTTCTAGGACTTTACCTAGAAATTCGTGGAGCGAGATAGGACGGAAGCTTCAGACTTGGTGTTTCAGTTTGCCCGGTTTCGGTAGGAAGTTCATCTTTGCCGTTTTAAATGCTTGGGGGAAGTATCCCATATTTACGCAGTCATTGAAGATCTTTAATATCGATTCGTGCACATTTTCTGGGGGGTTGATTAGGTGAGCTTTGCATAACCCACTTTGTCCTGGAGCTTTTTGTTTAAAGGATTTTAAGGCTGTCAGGTATTCATCCATTGTAAAAGGCTTTCCTTCCCCCATGGGATTGTGTCTTTGTTTGCCAACGTTTCTAAACGGTATAGTCCTTTGACGTTGTGTTCCCAGGCTATATATGATTTATTCTTCGTAGTTTTGGTCGAATTTTCTTCCAGTGTGTTCGGAAGTGTTCTTGAAGCTCCTCATTTTTTTCTACTTTCTGGTTCTGTACTTTCAGTCTTATTTCCTCATTTGGCTGTGATCCGCGTAATTTCCTGTATTGTCTCCAGAATTTCCTTGGATCCTTTTCTATTTCCATTTTGCCTATTATATTATCCCAGAGATTTTCTGAATTTTACTTGATGAGGGTGTCTATCCTCCTTAAAATTGTGATAATACTTCTGTACTTTTGCATCGTATTTTACGATACCCTGGTTTCATTTATTATGTTTTGAAATTCTTCCAGTACATCTTGGATCTTTTGGGTCCATCTAGGTGCAGGTATGGATCTGTACTCTATTGTTGGGGTGTGTATACTGTTCGCCCCTCTGATTTTTCTGGTAATTAACTCTAGTTGGTAATCTACGAGGGGCGATCAATAAGTTTAACGAATTGGTAGAGCAAAACAGAGAAAGGGGGATGGCTGTTTTTGGGGGTGTTAGGACAAGTTATGACAAGTCAAGACCTGCAGCCGCACGCTCCTGCCTCGTCTATTTAAGAAGAGGTAGCTGATCGCAGATCGTCAGTCACAAATTCTTTAACAATGGAGAAGGTTGAGCACCGCGCAGTGTGAAATATTTGACCAAGGAAGGCAAGAATGCAAAAGAGATCAACGAATGCATAGTTACAGTGTACACTGACACCACCCCTTCCTATGCAACCATTGCTCGCTGGAATAGGGAGTTCCGCAATGGTTGTGAGTCCATTGAAGATGACTTCCGTCCAGAACGCTCGTCAGACGTGACCAACGAGGACAATGTGGCCCGTGTCGAGAGGATCATCCTCGAAAATCGACGGGTGAAGTTCGAAGAAATCGAGCGAGAACTTGGAATATCACATGGAAGTGTTATCAACATCATCCACGACAATTTGGCCATGACCAAGGTCTCTGCCCGTTGGGTCCCTAAAAACCTCACGCCCCATGATCGACTTCAAAGTCGTCAATGTCCACAAGGCCAGAGTTGCACAAGCTGCCCTGCGCGAGTGCAGATTCGAGGAGCTCAACCATCCCACCTACAGTCCAGATCTGGCCCCTAGCGACTACTTTTTATTCCGCCAGCTCAAGGCTGCACTGCGTGGACGCTGGTTTGGGGACGATGAAGATGCCGTCCAGGAGTGGAATGAAAGCAGTCAGAAGATTTCTGTTTGTCTGGAATTTGAAGCCTCAGGGACAAGTGGTGCAAGTGCATTGGAGTCGAGGGTAGTTATATTGAAAAATAATAAAACACTTTTACTCATATCTCGTTTCTTTCTATTCGAATTGCAAAACTTATTGACCGCTCCTTGTATTTCCTTTTTACCTTGGTTGTTAAGGTTGTCGAGGCTCGGACTGTGAGATATGTAGGGAAGTCTGGTCCTTCTATGTTTAGTATGCCTCTTTGTATTAGGAGTTGAGGGATTTTTCCCGTTTCATTTGTATGGGTTGTGTACCCTGCTTCCTTTCACCTTGCGTTAAGGTCTCCGGCTAGAAAGGTTGAGGCCTGTCTACGGATGAGCTTAATGAAATTGGGTATCGGTAGGTACGAGCGTCTCGTCGAGTACTATTCTCTTTCTCTAGGTGTATATTTCTTCTTCGTCCTCTTCTCCTCCTTCTACTATCCTTGGGAAACTTGGGAATAATCTGTGTGATCTCTATCCTTCTCTTTGTGCAATTTGGTTGGCTAATTCAACTCCTACTTCATTCTGTATCTTTTCTATGAGTCTCTTTGCTCTTTTTGCAATTATTCTGTTAAGTGGCTTTATCTTTGCCTCCCTGTGCAGGTCTCGTAGTCTTCTTCTTTCTTCTCTTCTAGTGTTTGTTATTAGGTATATAGCTTTGTTTTGGACTTTTTAGAGTCTTAATAGGTTAATTCTTGAGATCCTATACATCGCGATGGTTGGATAAATAATCGCGGATTGTCCTATCGCTTGATAGATTTTCTTCTTGTATTTCATGATTAGGTTAACTAACTTGTGCAGTAATGCCAGGCCGCTATTCCATCGATTTACGCTCTTAGTTACGTGCTTTTTATAACTTGATTTCTTAATGGTTAGTCCTAGCACCTTACATTTTTTTTCGTATCTGTAGCGCTATCCTTCTACATATACATCTGAGATACTCCTCGTGTACACCAGTACCATTTTAAATTTATCCTTGTTGGTTTTAATTTTCCATTTTTCTTCGTATCTATTAATGCTTCTTATCTTGTCTGCAGTCATCCTAGCTTGCATTGGGCTGTTCCTGTAGGGCCAAACTATGATCTGGGTGACGTTGCGGCAAATTGGATGTTTAAGCAACCCTCATGTTTTGGTGTGTAGATTTAATAGAGAGACGGACTCAGCCATCCGCCTTTGGGCAAACCCACAGTAAGCTCGAATATATCTCCCTGATGTCCTCCTATTTCCACATAAGCAGGTCTCTCCATTACATAATTACATAAAATCCTTTCGATCTTGTTCATTCCTAATCTGAGTATCTTGAGTTGCATACCCCTCTGCCATACTTTGTTAAATGTCTTGGATACGTTTCGACATACGATGTCTACGCTCAATTTTTCTCTCTTTGCTTTCGCTATCTTCTTAAAGTTAATTTCAAGGGCCATCTCCGTGCTTCTGTTTTTCCGGAAGAAAAATTTGCAGCTGTTTTTCCGGTCATTATCATCGAGGAATTTGGACAGTCTGTTATTAATTATTTTTTCCAATATTTTAGCAATGAAATCTAGTAGCGAGACGGGGTGATAGTCACCCACTTGATCTGGAGATTTTTCCGTCTTGCATATGAATATCATCTTCGCCACTTTCAGTTCATCAGGAAAGTATCCCGTTTTTAAGCAGGCATTAAAGACGTTTCTCAGTCCCTCCAGTATCTTCGGGGGAGCTTCAAAGTAATTTAATCTGGTGACTCCCGATCTGCCTGGGGCTCTCTGTCGGAAGTTCTTTATGGTTTCTTTTAATTCCTTAGATGTAATGATTGCGTCTATTCCGTCGTTGTTGTTTCTTCTTTCCTCGACAAAGTGGAAGGGGTATGTCATTTCGATCTCCCCATTGAGTTCGTCCACGATTTGATGTTCGAATTCAATGTCATAGTCCTCGTTCTCTTTTTCGCTAATTTTGAATCCATTTCGCAGTGCTCTCTGAATAATGCCTCTCTTTCTTCCTCATATTCTAAAATGTTGTTCTCTGCATCTTTAATTTTCATTTTATCTCCCTTGCTGTCCGTGTCTTTAATCTGTTTATATTGTTCCAAAATTCCCTTGGTGATGTTTTCACATCTATTTTATCGATGCGCTGATCCCATTACTCTTCCTGTTTTTCATAAATTAGTGCTATTTGTTCTCTTTTCTCTCTCCTGAGTGCATTGTATGCTTTCCTTGATGCTCCGAATCTTCTTATATTTTCTGCCACCCGGCCGATCTCCTCGCTCAAGGCCACCATTTCTGGTGTCCACCTAAATCGTTTAATGGTTTGTAACGAGAAAATGGGGACGGCTTCCTTTTCTGCCCTTTTAATTTCTTCACTGATCCTATCCAACTCCCTGTCGATTTTCTCTAGAGTGGCTTCCCCAAGCGGGTCAGACAATCGGAGCCTTTTAATTTTATGTTTCTTGTAGCGCTTAGTTTCCCCTTAAAAATTTCCCGCGCCATGATTGGCCAATTTTTGTAATACTTATGTTCGCGTAGAAATACTATATATAATGTAGCAATTTGTAAATAAATCCACTTCTGTTCATTCCCTGAAAATCTCCTAACACGGTCGAAAGAACCCATTAAAACACTTGTAAGAAATATTAAGAAAATACAAATTAAAATTAATAACGCTACCACAGCTGTGGACTTAAATAGTACCTGCATACAACATGGCCTTTTACCTAATTAATATATATATATATATGTATATATATATATATATATATATATATATATATATCAAGCACACAAACGCTCAACTCCACTTGGCCAATGTGAAAGCGAACCAAACACTCTACCGCTCCTTACGCGAGCCACTGGCGGTTCTAGGCAGCAAAAGAAGCGATAAGACAGGTGTCAGGTGATAAAAAGAACCTCTTTCTTACATTATCATCTGTTTCGTCGAGATGTGAAGTGCCATAAAAATAGATGCAATCATTGCGCCTATTGCATAAAGGCGGGCCCACTTGAGGGGAGAAATAGAAAAAGTAAAAATGAGTTTCATTAAATGAATAAATTCAAATGTCTTCTCTCAGTCTCTCTCTCTCTCTCTTTCCTTTCCTTCTCTCTGTAACATTCTTTTACTCTATTCGGAGTTCTAAATGCCTGGTGAGGCCATATTTTCACTCGTCTCAAATGCATCCCTTCTTCCTTTTCATACACAACGTATAAATTCCATACATACACTTTTACCCCTTCCTTGCAAGGGAAGTGTCTGGTCTCTCTGAAGAGAACGGGAAGCGCGGGGGACAGCCTCCCACGAAAGATCCGTTCGAAGGTCCCTTTGAAACAAAAACCGCAGACATCTTTATCATTTTTCATTAGCCTCACGCCCCGGAGCCTTTTGTGGGGGCATATAAGCGATTGGAGCTACTTTGGAGAGCCGAAGAGCCCACCGGCGACTTCTGATACCGCTCTGGAGACCGAATTCCTACCACGGTTTTCGCCCATCCCAACTCTTTTACTGGTAAGAGTTATGCATTTCTAAGCACCGAAATGTGACAGTAATGAAATCTCTTTATCTGCCTGTACATTCCTTCCCCTCGGAGATGAGTGCCTTCCTTGGTCATCACAAATCTCGCCTCGAATCCGTCAATCCTCTTCAGAGAAGAAGAATTTTGAACCGCGCCATCACAAATCATTCAACTCTCTCGACCCTCACTTTAATTTCTAAATAACTCACATTTCCACGGAATATCATTCACGGTGCTGGGTAGTGAGAGTGTTCTCCCCTCTCTGCAATTGACATCCATACTTAGGTGAACTCCTGTTCTGTCAGTTCTTCCAATTTCTTTTTCGCACTCACTCCTATTCAGACCTATCGTTTTTGTATTTCTTTTATTACTTTATACAAATATTGTCTCCTACTTGATGGAAACCAGCGTTATCGTAACTTTCTCACCGTGTGATCGGTGCAGGTCAACGCCCCTAAGGTATAAAAATAATGAGAGAGAGAGAGAGCATCAAGCCCCGTCTCGGGATCTGGAATAAGTAAAGGCGATAAAATCCTTCAAATATCTTCTCGAAAATAATTCCCTGTCGGATATGAAGACATTTCATTTAAATATTCGAAAGCCTCTCAGAAGAATATGAACGTCACTAAATATTATGTGCGTCATCGGCAATTTACGTGTTGAGGAAACGCAAGTTTGGGTAAATAAATTTCCTCGCTTCAGAATAGATTTAGCATGCAGAATTCTATTCATTATAGATCACGAAATAGCTCAGGAGGCGTCTTACTTAAGGAAGAAGGCTTCAATACCTCCTCTCCCTTCTTTCCCGGACGCACCAGGACGAATATGAGGGGTTAGTTTCATATAGAGATCCAATGGAAAGTGGAGAGAAAGGGGCAAGGATATTTGGGGAAGGATGTTTAATGGTAGGGGTTTACCAGCGATCTGCACTCTCTTTTTATAACTAGTGGGGAGATACAGTGCTCTTCGAGAAACGATTGATCGTCTAATATTGCCATAATTTATCTACTACAAGTCTTTATTATTCAGGTTATCCCAAAGCTATGAATAACGGTGCGTGTGGTTTGGATTTAACCTGTTTTTCATCCTCAAAAGAAGTCTTCCGTATTTTATGGGACTCAAGATTCCGGAAACCTTTCTCTCATGTGGCCGAAATTTGAGCTTCATTGTTGATTAGTTGAAGTGACTTGGCTGGAATAGTGAGGTGCGAAACTTACTTATCAAGCCGGGCTTCTTTTGCTATTCCTTCTATTATTTGGTTGCATACGCTCTAGTATTAACTATATTCTATATCTGGTATATTATACTCAGTTGACTCTATTCATCTTACTCTTGTCAGTTAAGTAGTCGCGATCCCAATCTAAGTACTTTTAGCGGTGACTATCCGGTGGATTTTATCAACTTTTGTGGGGAATAACTTCCATTTGGGAGATTGTATTAAATGACAATATAAAGTTAATGAAATTGAGCGCCTTCTTCTGCAGTATAGGATTCTAATTTCAGTCCAAGAGGGCGGTGTAGTTGTGTAGTGGGAATATCAAATTCCTACATTGGTGTCCAGACCCGGGAATACTAAATCAAAGATAAGTTTGGTTAGAGCTAAAGGAATGACATGAGGATCTACCCATCTTATTTAATCTGTATCTTCTTTAGTTTTTTACAAAGGCTCTGGATTGCGACACTTTGTATTCCCAGATAGAGGAGTTAAAATACTATTTTGTCAAAAGTTTTATCATTAGATGAACTGATATTAAAAGAACTTGATGAAAATGATTTGGAAAAGGAAATGGTGGAGACCTCCACGCGTAATATTGAGATTAGGCGGTAAATCTAAATAGGCGATAAAGTTTGAAAGACATAGACGAAGTAAAACCCTTTAAGGTTTCTAGTTAGCCGAGCAAAATTAAGCTGCCTAAAATTAACCTACTAATATTTTCAGTAGACATTTTCCAGTAGACAAACTTCCACGATTTATTCTATAATATCATTCATGTTATGAATATTTCGAATTCACGCAAATTTTGATATCTACTCGGATTATTGAGTGGAGACGCATTTTGCTTAGAAGTTGCTCAAACGTACATATGCTGATAAACGACGAATTATTCAAACTCACATTTACTAAATTTCAGATTTAGAAGGACCAAAATATAATTCTATTAGTGGGGTCCCCAGGCACATAGTGATTTCAAATTGATGCAAAAGTTTTGTTTTCAGTACTAATTTAAAAGTAAGGGTTTATAGAGCAATTTTGTTTCGAGTGTCAAGCAGTCAAATAAAAAAAATTCAAAATGGCCGCCAAAATCCAAGATGGCTACCAATTTCCAAGATGGCTGCCAATTTCCAGCTTTATTTCCAATTACGCCTCATAACTTTTGTACTATTGAACCTAGAATGGTGATTTTTATCTCTATACCTAGGTTAGCATGTATTAGTAATTGAATAAAAATAAAATAAACATGATTGGAGCATATCTTCTCTTATATTGAGTCCTACTTTTAAGTAAAAGCTAACACAATTGCTCGAAAAAACTCCTTGAACAATACATTCAATAAGAAAATGGCTAACAAATTAACCAAGACCCTTATATACATGTCAATATTGGAAATTGTTCTAGTCTAGCTACTTCTCGCATGTGCACTTGCATTGACGTGAGCACTTCAACTTTGTCTTCATGCATTTGCACCTAGAGCTACCACAAAAAAATCCCCAAGAGCCATCTCAGTTCCACTGTCTTCGTATGCTCGCTTCAGAAGGTTGTCAAGTACCATAACAGTAATTTGATGGGCATATCTTGTTCTCATAACATTCGATGCATTTACAATAGCTGTGGTTGCTGCTTCTGTCTTCACCGCTCAGATTTTTTCAGGGTTTCAGGCCATCCAGACCCACTCAGAAGATCTCCCATGGTGCTCCACAAAGACATCTCAATGTGGAACCCACCTAGCATAACGACAAACTTGTCCTCCCCGTAAATGTCAGGGAAAGTCCACTGCATATTTTTGGCGAAGTCATAGAGTGGTTGGTCCACTACCAACACAGGCACCTGTTGTGGGTTGAGGTGCTCAGTTGTCTTTTTCACCAGTTCTATTCCACGTCGAATCATTTCTGGAGTGGCGGCTTTTTCATGGAAAAGTGGCAGGAGGGCTTCAATGCATTTTTCCGGTTGTCCAACAGTATCTGATCGAGCAGCATGGAAGGGAGCCCACATCACTGGAGTATGTTTTTTTTCTGTATAACAATCCACATATTGGATATCATTTACTGCAGCCATCCATGCCTGTTTGTGGTGTTTCTCCTCATCGAATGAACTCGTTGCCACTGGTTGCACATCTTTTACCGGAGATTGGGTAAAAAGATTTCGGCTCACAGGTGATACAAACGTACACGAACAAGGCAGGATGGGTTCACTACTGCGTGTTCCTGTTTTCTACGAGTTGGTTCATTGACATTCTTGGTCCAACCCAGGAGTCTTTTATGAAGGAAACTGAAATATTGAAATACCATTTCCATGGAAGGATGATCTTGCAGTGCGTGATGTGGGATTGTGATCCAGGTTATCTAGGGATGCAACTGTGAAAATGCCCTAATGCAAATTTGTAGGACAGACTATATCAGCTTTGTTCCTTGTATGATCTGCAATAGTCTGTAAAAATCTAGATATAATGCTGAGGACTTTCTTATATGAAACGCTCAGAGCATACTTGTGTAGTAGTTCTACCAGCTTCTTGCTTCTCGTTTGGTAATGCAATTTGATGGCCAGGAACACTGCAAGTGGAGGCGCACAATTCAAGTTCGCAGAAAGAGAAGTCATATTTAGCATGGCCAACTGACTCACAGAGAGGCTCTTCCTGGAAATCTCTTGTTCTTAGGATGATTTGGGTCCTGCGAGCAGTTGACGGAAGAGATACTTTATACGTTGTGGAACAGATGATTCTTTGCAACCATTGGGAAATGAGCCATCAAATCTGAATGCAGCGTCGTGATCCAAAAAGGTTTTACGGAAAATCGATGCTGCCATTAGTAATCTACATGCTTCCTCATCTGGTGTTTGAGTTGCATCTGATATGATTTTTCTAGCCGTCTTCGAACAAATGATGAAAACTCGGTCTCGGATACCTTTCTCCTCTGTTAAATTCGGAAAGTGTTCCAGGACTCTTTCCTATAGGCGTGTCGGGCTCATGGGTTTCTGGATTCCATGTAATTCTAATCTCCCGGTCATCATATCTCACAGATCTTGCAAGGCAAAAAATTCTACAACCTCCAGTGACTTCTTCCTTTATAAATTGGAGCAGTTCATTTTCTGTTGTGGCATCAAGATTTTTGCAAGCTGTATCTTGTTTATGAATTGCACCGTAACGGCGATTGAATCCTGTGTAGTAATTCCGATGGTACTTGGCTTCTGTAAAGGGATACCCTAGAATAATATTATTTCCCCACCTCCTAAGATATCACTTCAGGAGAGAAAGCGAGCCGATGATTTCTGTGTAGGCTCCCTCTCTATGACTGGTGACTAGATTCACAAGAGGAGAAACATGCACTTCCTCAGTTTGCTTTTGGCACAAAATACACAACTGATATATCCTTACCTCAGCCATCTCAGAAACAACATGGAAAGAAACAAAGAAAAAAACAATATTTAATAACCGCGGTCTGTACAAGGGGGGTCGCAAATAAAATTTGGCATTACCTGAAATATTATAAGAAAGGTATTATCTGGAAATACAACTGAATTCGCAAATGGAGACGTTTTTCCACCTGTGAAAAGACACCAATAAAATGGTAAATGAAGAACAAAATTAGTGATAAGTTAGTAATTTATAAATCATACGTAAAACATAGATATAGAGACCAAAATCCCCATTCTAGGTTCAATAGTCCAAAAGTTATGAGGCCTAATGCGAAAAAAAGCTGTAAATTAGCAGCCATCTGGGATTCTAGCGGCCATTTTGTTTTTTTATCTGACTGCTTGACACTCGAACCAGAATTGTTCCGTAGACACTTACCTTCAAATTGGTATTGAAAACAAAACTTTTAAATGAAAAAAAAACATGCACGGCCCCTCACTATATGTCCCTCTCGGACTTTAGGGCATCTTATGAGTCTCATTTGCGTAGCCTAAAGGCTCTTGGT
The DNA here is from genome assembly GCA_963969495.1 of Ceratothoa steindachneri. Classification (NCBI taxonomy): domain Eukaryota; kingdom Metazoa; phylum Arthropoda; class Malacostraca; order Isopoda; family Cymothoidae; genus Ceratothoa; species Ceratothoa steindachneri. The sequence goes on from OZ018328.1 coordinate 104,493,766, forward strand.
TTGGATATTGAGGCTGGAGGTTTTTCAACATAACGCTATTGATGCGTAAATTTCCTTCTGCCGTACGAGATCAAATAAATAGGTCGCTTAAAAATGAATATGAGTATTTTCAGCTGAATTGCTTCCGATATGCATGTGAAGGAGAAATAAAATTGTTACAACATAAGTATGAGCAATTAGGATGTAAAAAAAGTTTAGATCCCCGAGTAAAAAAAAAAAAATTCCACGTTTAGCGTTATGGGGCAAAATTTAACTCAACAAGGTAATAGGCGGAATAAGGTTATTATGGAACCCTCCAAGTTTCGTCCCCCCAAACGCCTCGCACTCTGTAACAATCCCTATAAGGTATATATATGCATGCCTGAAATATGTTCCTCCTTCTGTTAAACTAAATCAGACAAAAAAGGTTGAAATTATGTACCAATTGTTTACGGTCGAATCACTACAACAAAAAGTGTAAATCTAAGTTTGAGTAGATGAGATGTCAAAAAAGGCACCATACAAATATGTATCTTTCCTTAGATGAGGATAAAAATAAATCTAATACAATTGATCCCAAGCAGAAAGCAAAATATAACGGTAATACATTATTCTCCAATTGTTTCTCCGCTACTGACCTACCTACCAATATTCAAAGTAACGATGGCAGGATATAAGAAAAAAACTAGGGTAGGGCTCTATTTACTAAAGTTCTAAAAAGAATTTCATTAATAAAAGTTTAGCAAAAAGGTCGCAGCTAACCGTTTGTCGTAAAATTACGATATCTATAAATGGGTTAAACCAAGAAAGCCTAACAAAGGTATACGACAAGGTCTTTCTTTTTTTATTTTGATAAATGAACAATAACGTTCTAGTCAATGCGGTTTAGTAAGGGTAATAATAAGAATTCCTTAATTCACTAGAGAAGTCTCCTGGATTCCCTCAACCCTCTCCATGATTGAGCGTTCCATATACGACATGGCAACCATTCATTTTTCTAAAAAAAAGAAATTTCAAGTTGCCTTTTGTATAAGCTAATATTTAACTTCAACAGAAAACGGACAAATTGTGAACCTTAGCCCGGGATCTACGCCAATTCCATTTTTTTTGATAAATGAACAATAACGTTCTAGTCAATGCGGTTAGGTAGGGATAATAATAAGAATTCCTAAATCCACTAGAGAAGTGTCCTGGAGTAACTGAACCTTCTTCAGGAGCATTACATATACAAGGCAACCATCCATTTCCCTAAAAATGAGAAATTTCAAGAAGCCTTTTGTATAAGCTAACGTTTAACTTTAACAGAAAACTGAGAAAATGTGAATCTTAGCCGTGGATCTTCGCCCGTTCGAGTTGTCCCTTGTACACGACGGTTTCGTGTACTTAGACTTGTGAATTATCTCACTATAGTCTCCTATATTTTTTTAAATCTCGACTTTTGGGGCAACCACAAGTCTGACACTTATGTGAAACGGGTTGGAAACTTGGTGAAAAGCCATGGCCAAATGAGCTGCTGGATTTCGTAAAGGTTCAGATCCTTGATGACCATCTTGACAAGTTCAGGGAGAATATGCGAGCATGATCAGAGAAGCAAAGGGAGATCTTCCATCAATATATACTGAACCTTAAACATACTCGTAGATACCAAGGAGTATATAATGAAAGCATGATCTGAGTAAAATTGTAAAAGTTTATCTCTTTTTTTGTGTGTTTTTAGCCCTACAACTTCTAAAAAAAATTGCCTATTGTAGAAAATATTTCATGATGGCAGATTGGAACGAAAGCAATGTCTGATTTTAGGATATATAGTGAAAATGAAAAACTTGTGAATATGGAAATATTCAATCATAAGCCCAATTTCCATTGCTTCGTAGAACCACAGTCCATCTGTCAACAAGCTTATAGATGCTACGCTTGTAAAATATTCTTTAGGTTTTGATGGAAAATATGAATCCAACTCATTTCCAACCTCTTCTTTTGATATCAACCTAAGACCATCGCCTAAACAAGTAATAATCAGGAGGAGCAAGGTCAGAAGAATATTGAAGATGAAGCAATACTTCCCAAGAGGCTTCTTTTAAACGACACAAATTTCATTGCACTAGTGATTAGCACTAATTGTTTGGTTATTATCTAACAGTTCGTAATGGACAATTCCATTAATATCTCACCATACAATCGCCATGATATTTTTTGGATTAAGTTTCCTCTCGGTTGTCGAGAAATTCTGCTTCCTAGACTGATCCACGAATTGCGGCGTTTAACTTTACGATAAAAGATCCACTTCTCACCAGTAAAAAGCCTCTATAAAAATGATACCTGAAGGTGTCGTGAAAATAGTGACTCACATCAAGCAACACGTTGTTGCAGATTCCCCGTACACAGCTCGTGTGGGACCCATTTCCTAATCACTGGAACCTTTTAATTCCTGTTCAGTTGGCGTAGGACACTCATATTCGTTACGCTAAATTATTCTTCGACCTCCCTAGAAATTTTAGAAGGATTAGTTTTTTCTGTAAATTAAAGAGATTATTACATCTTGAACGATAAAAATACACTTATTCAGTTTTAACATAACGGCTCGGTAATAGATGGCAGAGTTAAATAAATTTTTAAAATAATAATTACGGAATGTTGCAAAATAAAGATAGAAAATATAGCGTTTTATTTTTCCTGTTTTTGTTGTATATAAGGTTATTTAATTCGCTTGTTAGTGATTTTTGAGTTGTGATGAGAATGGCGCTGCAAAGAGATAAACAGACGAGGGTTTTTATAGTTAAAGGCAATCGAGAAAAAGCCCTTAATACTGAACATGAGAAATAATCCGAAAAGGGACGAGACATAAGGGCCAAAAAAGATGGACCGAATGGAATCGTATTTTTAATGAAACCACTTGGTGGTACTTGGTTTGAGTAGCAAAACGAGGCGTTCCAGAAGGAATAACAAATACCTGGTGTCTCACCTATTTCTGACATTTTATTAATTACTTATAAATACTAATATTTTACCGATTTAGATTAAATTTCCGTTTATTATTCAATTAAAGTAAAAAATTGAGTGCCTAAATATTCGTCTATAATTGAAGTGAAAATGGAATTTACAATTGCAGAGCGGGCAAAGTGTGCAGTATGGTAAGAATGAGCAAAAAAGCGTTACAACCGTGCAAAGAAAGTTCCGATTCGAAATGAATGAAGATTAAGCTATGAGAAAACACAGTTTTGTATTATCGCGAAAGGTAAATTGAAACAGTTTGTGTTTGAAATTAACTGAAAAAGAAGATCCCCTTCTGCAGCATTTTCGTTCAACTCAAACACATCGTTGAGACGAGCGGTTTTAGCCAAGAATATGAATCTCTGCATTATTCAGATAATCTTCAACGATACCTAATCATACACTTAGAGGATTCAAAGTGTGCACAGAATTTATGACGTGGATTAAGAAAATTAATGGCAATTTGAAACTGATGAACTTAACAGAATAGACGAAAATCCTGCTTTCATTTATACGTAGGTGAGAAGAAACAAAAACATCATTATTGTTGAAATCTAAACCCAAGATGGATAACAGAACAATCTCTATACTCGACCAGAACAAGGTCTGGGCAGCCATTTTAGAAAGTCCGCATTTGAAGGCCCTATTCTAAATGAGAAAATTACAAGTGAAAACTATCTTAAAGTAGGAAAATAAAATTTTGGCCAGAACTAGAAACTAGTAAATATGCGAGATGAACTCATCTTTATGCAAAAAAAAAAAAGCTCCACCGCTTTGGGGGCGGCCAATTAATCAATGGCTGAATCAAAATCTGCCGGAAGGAGGTTCACCATCATTCTATGCCCTCTTTTTCCTCCTGCTTTATCACCATAGGGTGACTTTTATTGAGATTAATTCATTTGAAAGTGTGCGCAACCACGCCTGCAAATAAATCACCTAGTTTAAAATTCCTGAAATCACAAAGATACTTATAGCTAGAATTGTAACGAAAAAAAAATTAAATAACAATTTTCATACTAAAACTTGTTAGTAATACTTTTAAAGTGTGCAGGTTTTTATCTAAATTGATTAAAAATTGTGAAGTTATATGTAATTTAAAATGGGTAACACACCTAATCCATGACGGTAAAAATATCTTTATTAAAACGGAGAAGATATTTAGAAACCCCAAAGAACTTCCGTCTTTGTATCGCAGAGAAATGCCAATCCAAGAAAACCAAGTCATCCAAGGCCATGAAATGTGTTCTCAAATATTCTTCTGAAGATATGCTTATTGAACAAATCTATATCCCCCCTCCCCTTCCGTTTCTTGGTGAATACCTGATCGCTATTTTTCTTGCCCACGGCAAACCCATTTGTAGGAAGGGAACGAAGGGATTGAAGGCGTTTATTTTGCTTGCACAAAAGTACAAAATATAGAGGCATTATATTATATGCAGATAAATTTTTTGAAGTTTTAAAGAAGAAACTTTCCAAAATTCAGTTTTACACCTGCATCTAGACCTACTTTAGGGTGTGGAGTTCTTAGAGTCTAATGCCGCTGTTTCAGGATAGAGGAGTCCTCCTCCTTCAGGTTCTTGCGTCTTTGTGTTAGAATATCCTGCCAATGGTGGTTTTGCTACAACAGTAAAGTCGCTCTTTGTTTTTTAGTCACTTCGTCGCATTTGGAGGAACATGTCTAGTATCTTCCGTGAAAACTTTCAAGGACGCTTATGCGGTTACATATATTTTGCACTTATTTGAACAAGGAATTGAAAACTAACAAGCGTATGTCTAGTATAAGAAATGTTTAAGGAGAATATTGTATAAATTGTGAGGTTAGTGAAACTAAAAATGTGTGAACGTTTCATAGTCACGGTCGATCTTCCAAGGCACTGATGACCGGGAGAACATGTAATTCTCCGAACCTATGTAGGTTTTGGAGTTTTAAATTCAGAGTAGACAAGTTTTCAGTATGTCAATCTGTGGCGCAAGAATGTAAGGAAAGTAGGCCTGTGGCACCCATATTACAGGATAGATAGGCCAAGTGAGGGACCCGCACAAATGGGTGCTCAATTGATCTATGAAATCCTAAGATTGAACACAAATATTAACTAATTCGGTAATAGGACATGTAATAAGTAATAAACAATTTTAAAAATAGAGAAATACTTATATCATAACTTTATAGTTATTAGAAATGCATAAGAAAGGCGAGCAAATAACTGGTACCCACGCGGCTGCACCACACACACATACATACACAAGTTGCAGCTGCGGGATGGAAAGATACCGATGCTTGATAATTACGGAAGCCGAGCAAATACAGTCGCCTACGGAAACACCATCGAGCCTACTGTTAGCGTAAGAAGAAAACGACCTGGCGAACTCCTTCATTCATCGTTGTCCTACCCGTTCGAAGGAGCAGCTGTAGAAAGACGCATTTTCTACGCACCGGACCTCTGCAGGCAACACTGGAATAAGATGGAGACATACACTCACGTCAAAAGTCCAGATAGGGTTTTTAAATAATTTATTAATAATAAACGTAAAAAGTGTTCCAGTGATAATCAATTTAACTGCCAAAATTTATTTTTTTTAAAGAGGTGAACAGTAAATGTCCGGTGATGCAATAAAGAATATCGGTATTGCTAGACCAAAATAAACTGTACAAGGCCAGTAAATTAATTATGGAAAGTTAAGTTTACATAGTTGGTGTATTATTAATTAAAAAATAAAAGGGAGTTTGTTCAATATGCTTAGGATGAATTGAAAGCGAGATAGTGTGTTACGCCACGCAAGTTTTGTAAGCAGCCATTGCAAGGCACAATAAGTTCAGTAATGAAACCTCACATATGAGTAACATGTGAACCCTATTTTTTTTATGACAGGTACGCGAATAATTATGCACGAACAAATTATATAGAAGAGAAATTGTGGTTTACATAAATAAGAATGGCTCATATATATATGCAGCAGAGTGGCATGCAAGAGGCCCTTACTATGGTTACAAGTCACCAATTCTTTGTCCAGTGAGCTTTTATATATATATATATATATATATATATATATATATATATATATATCGCAATAAATATGGTGGATTTTTCCATATGGGCTCAAGTTTTTTGCGATATTAATTGATATATATATATATATATATATATATATAAAAGCTCACTGGACAAAGAATTGGTCACTTGTAACCATAGTAAGGGCCTCTTGCACGCCACTCTGCTGCATATGTTCATGCCATGGAATTCTCTGTGTAATGTTCTTTCTGAAATGGGTGGTGAATGACCAGAATTGACGTTTTGTAGTAATTATTAAGTGGCTACAGATCAATTAATATCGCAAAAAACTTGAGGCCATATGGAAAAATCCACCATATTTATTGCGATATATATATATATATATATATATATATATATATATATATATATATATATATAAGCTCACTGGACAAAGAATTGGTCACTTGTAACCATAGTAAGGGCCTCTTGCATGCCACTCTGCTGCATATGTTCATGCCATGGAATTCCCTGTGTAATGTTCTTTCTGAAATGGGTGGTGAATGACCAGAATTGACGTTTTGTAGTAATTATTAAGTGGCCACAGATCAATTAATATCGCAAAAAACTTGAGCCCATATGGAAAAATCCACCAGCAGAGGGAATATTCTTTAAACTATTACCTATGTATCGTGACCTTTGTTACCTTGTATGTACCATATTTAGTGTCACATCATCATTCCTTAAAGCGTTAATAAGTTGTAAGTAATGATGCTAAAAAGAATCCATTAAACTTGTATTAACTCGTTGTCATCGGCTGCAGCTCGTGTCCGAGCATCGATTTCGCCCTCAGTTATCTGGTTTTTGGTTGATATTTGTGCCAGCTATGACTTAGGATATCCAGTCTGTTAGGGAGAGGGTCCAGGCGGGGAAAAGAAAGAAGGCCGGAAAGAAAGCAGAGACGAATGTCAGTCGCTGGTGAATTTGTTTTGGGCGATCATAGCTACGTGACGTCCACGCGCGCGCACTTGGCCAGTAACGCGTCCATTGCGGCTCAAAACATTGAGATATGCGGTTTCGGCGAGGCTGGTTGCATCGGCATGCCGGGTTCTTGGACTATCAAGGCCCGCCTTTGTCGCGCCTGCTCGCTGGACGCTGCCTTACTCCGCCGGAGCCAAACATAGGAATCTTATATGGCCCATGTCTGCTTGGTCCACCGTTGGGGTGTTGCTGTTGATTGTGTTTTGTATGGAACCTCATCCACGACCTTACCGCCATGAGTGATCCTATCAGGAGTTTGAAACTCCAGACGACATCGCCCTTGGAATCATTGGAACATTCAAGCCCTTCCGCCCCTTGAGGCTTTGGTTAAGATTCAATGAATAAGTGATTCACATGATCTATAGCTTTGATTTTTGGAACTTTTTTAGTAGCATCTTGAAAGCCGGAAGATGAAGAAGAAAGTTCTACATGATATCACACGAGGAATTTTTTGGAGGGGCTGAATGAACTCATTAAACACATCCAGAACTAAATAATTTAGCGGTCTCAGTCTCGAGTGATTTTAAATTTTCAAAACAACCCTCAGTAGGTTAACAAAGGGCTACCTTTTGAATTTAAATAAAAATACCTTATTCTTCCTTTATATAAGACCTAATCTGGATGGACTATACGATAGAATTATGTCCACCATATATAAGAAAAGAGCTTACAATATAGGAATGCCCCAAGCGACAAATGACGAAGTTAATTCCTAAAATTAAAAATAGATTATATCAAGACATACTAAACGGGTTCGCTAACATAAACTGTAATTCAATATTTGAACTAGATAACATAGTTTGACTGGTGCAACAAAATTTCACTTTTCTCTTATTCTTGGGTTAAAAGTATTATTTCTCAATTGTTTGTAGCTTAATCAAATAAAAAAAGTCAATTTTAATCCCCAAACATTGTTTTTGTGGCTAGGACATTGAATTTTTAAATTAGCCCATTAATAGTAAATAACATTATTTTGCTGCAAATAATAAAAATATATCAAAAGTTTCAAGGATTATGCTTTTTTCAATCATGGTATAAACATGATATACTGTATTTAAAAAGTTCTAGAAACAGTAATACAGTAGAATAATGCCTATAATTTCCCTTATATTTCTTTTTTGCGACCTGGACAGCAATGGCAGTTCTCTTATATTCAATATATATTTAGCACTAATTTGCTGAAAAATAAACTGTAGAGTTTTCTAGACCTTTCTAGATGTTTTATATGTTTTACGAATCTCTAGAACAATCTGGCAACGTAGATGGCTATATAAAAACAGAATGTCTACTCAACAGATAAGTTTAACTCTAGCCGTCATAGCGCAAACATCGTCACTGGTTATTGATAGAATCACTCGTCACAGATGGCATCAAGAGGTTGCAAGCATCCGACAGATGCATTTTGCTATGGCTGCGGTGAATTTATTAAGACAAGAGAGCAAAACTACTCTGTAGAGAGATCTGCTAAAATGTGTGATGCCTACAAGGCATATTTCGCCTTCCAGTCCGAGATCAAGACAAACTTTGGACACCTTATTCACCTGCGAGCTCTACAAAAGAACTCTAAAAGGTAATATATATATATATATATATATATATATATATATGTACCACGGAAGGAAATTGAATAAAAGACGGATGGAGTTAGTACTTTCGTCTATTCGACATTTATTCAGTTTCCTTCCGTGGTACATATTCATATTTATAGTTATCACGCGCTAACTTTCATGATATTTCCCTTATATATATATATATATATATATATATATATAATGTGTTATGTTTATTTAGATACTGGAATATTTTTTAAACATTTCTAATAACACTAAGTTAAAAGTATTTGTATATAAATACTTATGTTTTCATTTTTTTTTACAGGATGGTACAGAGGAGAAGGAGCTATGAATTTTGCAATCTCACAAATTTGCAGAGAACCAACTGACCACGCAAGCAATGTTTTTTTTCTGCATGGTGAGCCCCTCCAAACGTCGAGCAGCCAAAAATGAGCCTGTTATCATGTATCCAAACCTACAGTCATACGAGTATATTGCGCGAGTGTCACACATTTATGAGCTCCTCGTACCCACTCCTCCAAAAAGAGAGCAGCAGTTTTTAAAAAGAAAAAGCAGTTCAAAAGAGGATGAAGTCATTGCACCAGATTACAGAGGTGCGACTGAGGAGAGAAACCCATACTTACCCAACCAAAAAGATCTCAATGACCTTGTCAGAGATCTTGGTCTCACAAAGTCCACTGCTGATCTTTAAAATTCGAGACTCAAGCAGTGGGATTTGTCAGATGACACGGTGTAAATATCAGGTCAGAGAAAGCTTCACCACTGTTTTTCAAGCTTTTTTTACACCTCAAGATGAGCTTTGTTTTCGTCACAATGTGATCGGTCTGTTTAAGGCAATCGGAATTACGTGTAACCCCAACGAGGCACGCCTCTTCATTGCCAGCTTGACCAGGAGCCTCAAAGCAGTGCTGTTTGATAATGGGAGCATGTATCCATCTCTTCCCTTTGCTCACTCGGCCCAGCACAAGGAGAAATATAGCAGGGTCAAGATCTTGCTAGATTCATTGAAATATGAAGAGTACGCTTGGAAGGTTATCGGAGACTTCTTGGTGGGTCTTAAAGTCAGCCTTACCAAGTTTCCTTGTTATATTTGCCTTTGGGGCAGCAGTAACACCGTGGCACACTACCATCAGCGGGATTGGCCACAACGTACCGAGTTTAGTGTGGGGAGAAACAACGTCAAATGGGAGCCTTTGTTGAACCCCCGAAAAGTACTTTTTCCTCCTCTGCACTTAAAATTGGGCCTTGTGAAACAATTCGTCAGAGCTTTAGATAAGGAGTCTGCAGCTTTCAAGTATCTCAAAGATTTCCTTCCTAAGCTAACTCCGGCAAAAGTGGAAGCCAAGGGTCTTCGTTGGTCCACAAATAAAAAAGATCATGGAATGCAAAGAGTTTTCCAAGAAATTCACTAGGACGGAAAAAGCAGCGTGGGACAGCTTTATCGCAGTGGTTCTGGGCTTCCTAGATAATCACAAAGTCGAAAACTATGTAGAGCTTGTTGAGAACTTGGTGAGAAACTTCGGCAAATGGGTTGCAGGATGTCCCTGAAAGTCCATATTCTTGACTCTCATCTTGTTTATTCTAAGGAGAACGTGGGAGCGTACTCTGAGGAGCATGGCGAGCGCTTTCACTAGGATCTACTGGATCATATAGTGAAGATCTGATGGGAGACTATATTTGAGTGCTGAGTAGTGAAATTAATTTACAGTATATGCGTAAATCAAGGAAACTACTCATTCCTAATATTTTGATTTTCTCACTTATGTAATTCTACAATAAATAAATAATATTTTTGTATCATGTCGTTTTGTTTTTACATTATACAAATGAAAGTTCAAATTTGCCACTTCCTTCGAGAGGAAATAGGTAAATTTCATATAAATATCATTATCCTGGACACAAAAGCAAAGTTTAAAATAAATAAGTGTTATTTCATGTATCCTGGACACAAGCAAATACAAAATAACAGTTGCTACTCAAAGAAAAAAATCATGTTACACGGTGTAACAGTTACAAACTAGTAATCATAATATTTGAAAAGCAAAGAATTTCTTTTTTATATCTAAAATAACAAATATGGTATAACTTGGCTAGAAACGTTTTTGAAAGTACTTCAGTCAATATTTAAAAAATATATTTGATAAATTCCTTTAAAATATAGCTTATATAGAGAAGAGCTCCGAACATCCAGTGACTAGCTGGCGCCTGGCTTTGTTATCATTTACAGCTTGCAAGAGCACCGATGGGCACTGCCGCGGAAAAGGGGCCACGCGAAAGGAAATTGGCAGCTTCTTTGGTCCAGAAACTGGACACAAATGTGGCCTCTGTAACAGAAGTTTGCATTCTAGCATCGACCTCTTCAGCCACCGAAAAATCTTGTATGTAGTAAACAACTAAGGTACATCGTCGACTGAGGCGGACATTTTTTTCCGTTTCGTCTCACTAGCGCCGATCTCTAATATCCTCTCTTGTACCTACCACAGTAACTAAAGACTAAAATTCAAATTTGGTAGGTAAGAAAACTCTTGTTATCATTCATACATAGTTATTGGTCTTCAACGTCATAGCAATATCACAATGTCGCAGTAATCAGACGCGCGTGAACTAGGACTATCCGAAGTATGACGAAGAGAATGATAGTGATGACCAGTCATTAACTACAGAGATTAAATCCATCGCAACCAAGTGTTTATGCACACCTCGGAAATTTTAGGAAATTAGATAAATGAGGAGCTTTCAAGGTTTTATTTGCATATCAATATGAATATAACAGTAAAATAAGTAGGCATAAATAGCAATAAGTTAATATGCCTCAAACAATCAACAAGAATGATCAAAATTGCCAAAACACGTAACATCAGCCACATATAACAGATAAGCTGTAAAAATTACAACAACAACAAAATGCTACAATAAACTTAGTAACGTGCTGAGAGTTCCTTACCAATGATAAGAGCATTTATTCTCGGAGGTATACTCTCCACGACGGTGCGAAATCTAGGGTGTGAGGTGATGTTGGCCCACTTCTCGGTGATGACTGCCTTTATTTACTGATTGGATGCTGGCTGACGATTTCTTACGACTTGTTCCATTATCATATCCGGTCGAAATGGAATAGCATATTTATCAACAAATATGATGTGTTATGAATCCAACAAACCGAAAGAATCAGAAAACGGCAAAGTTTTCTTCGGAAATATTATTCCCTAATTCACATAAAATCCCTACAGGGGTGGGATTCCAACCGTGTACACTGAGACAGCGAGCATCCGCTTTGAACTCAATTAAATCATCTCTTAAGCCACTTGGCTACGCGGAAGACCAAAAAATCTTCCAAATAAACAAGCTTTTTAAGCTGCGATTTGCAAGGACGATCGGGGCTATGAAAGAGAGACAAAATTATTAGGGAATTCAAAGGACAAAGGAGAATTGAGGTAAACACGCAGCGAGCATCCGTTTTGATCTCAATTAAATCATCTCTTAGGCCATTTGGCTACGCGGAAGACCAAAAAATCTTCCGAATAAACAAGCTTTTTAAGCTATGATTCGCAAGGTCGATCGGGACTATGAAAGAGAGAGAAAATTAATAGGGAATTCAAAGGACAAAGGAGAATTGAGGTGAACACACGGCAAATATACAATGAATAAATCTTTCATGAGCGCGAAAGAATGATGAAAATGAATCCAACAAACCGCAAGAAACAGAAAACGGCCAAATATTTCTTCAGAAATATCATTTTCTAATTCGCAAAAATTCAGTTCAAGGGTGGGATTCGAACCGTGCACACTGAGGCAGTGAGCATCCGCTTTGATCTCAATTAAATCATCTCTTAGGCCACTTGGCTAGGTGGAAGACCAAAAAATCTTCCGAATAAACAAGCTTTTTAAGCTACGATTCCCAAGGTCGATCGGGACTATGAAAGAGAGAGAAAATTACTAGGAAATTCAAAGGACAAAGGAGAATTGAGGTAAACACACGGCGAATATACAATGTATAATTCTTTCAATAGCGCGAAAGAATGATGAAAATGAATCCATCAAACAGCAAGAAACAGAAAACGAGAAAACCTTTCTTCGGAAATATTATTTCCTAATTTTTACGAATTAGGAAAAAATATTCCCGAAGAAATATTTCCCCGTTTTCTGTTTCTTGTGGTTTGTTGGATACATTTTCATCATTCTTTCGCGTTCATGAAAGATTTATATATGATGTGTTATATGAAAATAATTTGGCTGTAATATTCTACGTACTGATACCGGGATTTCATACATTTCAATAGCATAACTATTTTAGATATTTCATCAAAGGTTATAAAGAATTGTATACTTTCATTTTGCTTCCAGATGCATTGGATACATGCATTCAGACCTACACCAACATAGACGTACCAAAGGAATAAGAACGCTTTTTGCCTCGCATGTAGGTGTGACATTGGGGATATTTGCAGGAAGTTGAAATTTGTTTTAATATAAAGCGAAATCCACTGAAGGCATCGCCCAAAGAAGGTTTTTTAGTAAAATAGTGAAGATGGAAGAAGGGATATTTAGTGGAATATATACAGTACCGTCCAAAAGGATAAGAACGCTAGTATTTCTATCACAACATCTACCATAACTTTTGTCCGTGAAATCAAGTATTCCAAAATTTGTGGCCGATAACTTACAGGTATAAACTACGTATGGGTAAAGGTTATGCAAATTTGGATGAATAAAACTAAAGGTGTCAACCAGATATACCATTTAGTAGGAAATTTCGAATGTTCAAAATGATCCGAGCGCTTAGGGTTCTTCTAGTGAGAGCCGGCATTGTTTGCATAGCAAATAATTTCAGTTCGATCTCGTGTACGTTAGATCATTCTCTTGGCAGCTATCTTCCAATCAACATGCCTAAGAAATCTATCACACCTCTCTCTTTCTGTGAGTTGATTGTAAGGCTGCGCGATCAAGATTCTATCAACCTATGACAAAACAGGTTGATGTAAGACTGGTAAATACTGGTAGGACAAATGAAACTTCAAAATGCGAAGATCGAACAATTATCTGAAAGATATAAATACTATTTTAATACTGATGCAGCAGTTCGAAAAGTAGTTAGATTTTGGCTCTTACTGGCTGCAGGCAGATTGTGTCACGTCGGATAGAAGAAGACAATCTTCACTCCTGACCCCCGCGGACAATCCATTGATCAGTCCAAGAAACAAGAAGGCTCGTTTTTTTTCAGCACTCAGAAATTTAAGTGTGTGGATGACCTATGGAGCCAATACCAGTTTACTGATGAATCTAAGTTTAATTTGTTGGATCCGATGGCAAGAGGTTCGTTCGTCGCAGAGCAAGCAAAAGATTCTCTGTCAGTTACATCGAAAATAGTGTGAAGTTTTTCCTTGGAAGTGTCGTGACCTGGGGCGTATATTTGTGCGCTTATGGCACAGTGTTACACACGTGTACAGGAAATTGCTGGGAGAGTATGCTTTGCTCCATCTTCGAACACCCTAAGCCCATCCCGCAATTTTCATGCAGGACAACACCCCTTGCTACGCACCCAAGTCGGTGAAGACCTTTTTGGACGATAATCAATACACTATTATTGAAAATGTTTTGGAAGAAGCTCGGAGAGAGGTCTGAAGAGACGTATCCCAAAGCAGTTCAAGAACTCTCCGGAATTCTTCAAGATGAATGGAACAATATTACTGCTCAAAAGTGACAACAGTTCTTTCGTTGTGTAGCAGGAGATATCAAGGCCCCATCGAGAATAACGGCCTCCATATTAAATACTAATTACTCATAACTTGTGCACATGTTTTACCCTGATAATTTAATCGTTATATTTCACTAGAATTTATTTATCGCATAATCACGTGGTGACTTCAATTATTCTAGTATATTGCTTATCTGCTGATAACTTTCGTTTTATTCATCTAAATTTGCATACGTAGTTTATACCTGTAGGTTATTGTGAACCAATTTTGTAAGCCTTGTATTTTGTCTGCCAAAAGTTATGGAAAATGTTTTGATTTAACTCTAGTCGTTCTAATCATTTTAGACGGTACTGTATGCATATTACTGCCAACATCATGTATATGATAAAATAACCAACACTTTTCATTTTTACTGATCTGTACAGATATAAATATATTTTAAAATGTGTGCCTTTCTGACTTCTAAAATGCCAGCAAGTTGGTATGTCATGCTGAATTACCAACACACAGGAAAAACTAGTGCTGGGAAGAATAACTCTAGACGAAATCTGAAGCTCAGTGACCGTGACCACCGATCATTAAAACGCGTTGTGTCGATAAATCACAGAACCACAGCTATTAAACTAACTGATGAGCTAAACTAACATCTTTAAAACCCAGTCTTAACGAAAACAGTTTGCCGAGAAAAGAGGCTCCTTGCAGCCCGTCGAAACCATGAGGTCAGGCTCGAGGTCAGTCCACGTGAGCGAGGACCGTGAGAACAGTCAGAATATCAACTGCTTTCCACAATAAGGAAGGGATTGGAATGTCAAACGCGCGCATCTGTCGTCTCCCAGCGTCTTATCAATAAACCTCCACGAGAGTGTCTCACATCACTCAAGCGTCTTGTTGGTCCGTGGATATATTCCCCCACGCCCCACACATTGGCGGAGGTAATAACGGATCTGGCTTTTCTCTATAAATGGTTGTCCCAGTAGAGCATCGACAGTATATGCCTGCCTTTTACAACGAAACACGTCCTTTTCGACCGCGCTTCTTTTTCTCGATAAGCAGAAGGCTAGAATTATACCAAAGAATCTGAGCTCCAGTCAATTGGCCCATCCTTGGTTTCGGTACATTTCGTTTGGCACGAATCTCCCACCAGTTAGTGTTACTACTACCCGTAGAGGTTGAACTGCCCGTGGTTAAAGCTCCTTGAATAACCATCCGATCCCCCGTGTCATCTCTTAAGGCCTCGAACCCAAGCCAGGCTGAGACGAATCATCTGTGGCTATTCCGGCCAGTCCTCCCTGTTAGTGTTTGTATAGAGGCTCGTATCGCCCCCCCCCCCTTCCCTCCGGTAGAGCTCGTACTGAGTAGCTCTGTTAAGGGGATACCACATTCATTTTTTTAACTTTGTACTACTTAGATTATCATATATGAAATTAAAGCGCATTAAAAGCCCTTTTATTCCTACCAAAATCATAATAACCTACCGCGCCTTTTTTGAGATACAGGGGGTTATTTTTTCAGAACCCCCCCTCCTGCCTATAAAACCTGATATCATATAAATGGCTATAGAATTACTAAAAATTAAGCATTCGAACTCAATTCACGACCAAAAGATGCACATATTATTAAGTTCCATTAAAGTTTATGTTAATGGTAGACTAAAACATATATTTTTCGGACAAGAACAACTATAGGCTTTGTTCTCAGTTGGAGGGGTGGGGTTAATAGTAGGGGTGTTCTGCGTGGCCTGAAATTTAGTTGAATCTATACTCGAATGATGCTAAAAATATAAACCAATTCTTAGATGCTGTATTTTTTTAACAAATATTTAAAATCACATGGTATAGTTTTGCGTTTGGTTCACAAATCTACGGAAAATTTCCACGAACGTATAAAATTTTGCATTATCTTAATTTCACTATGTTCTAGTCATGTTGCTAAAAAAATAATTATACCATAAAAAAGTACCTAAAATTTGCAATAAAATGATTTACAAAACCCAAAAATGTGAATTTTGAACGAAAGAATTTGAAAAGTGACTAATGAAAATATGTGGTATCTGCTTAAGCTCGGTTCTTGTATTCATCGAGTATCTATTGCCATTATTTTATTTACTCTATTTATTGTGTATAACTGTTTCAATATTAAAGTATATTTTGTTCCTACGTTTTCATAAGCCACATAGCCGCAGCCTTCATTAGTTAATATCGGCCAACTGCACTCAATCTTTAGAATTTGCTAAAACTTTTCTTTGCTCAACAATATTAAAAACGACTAAAATGGTACAAAGACCACAATGGTGGACGCCCAACTTAGCTTTTGATCCCTGGCCCCAGCCGTGAACGAAAGAGGTGGTTATGTGATAGTTGGGAGGGTATATCGTGGAATTCTCTTAGCCCTGTGATATCACAGAATGGGATGTTACTTATAATGATTCTTACCAATTTGGGGTGACCAATTCCATAATGTGCCTATTTACATAGCTAAAATTGTAAATAGACTAGGACGCAGAGCAGAGCAACATTGTACAACATTTAGATTGCCCCCCCCCCCCTGCCCCACAATCACCTGATCTTAATATAGTCGAAGATTTCTGGCGATTTGGAGAGGTAAATAAGGAACCATTTATCCCAGTCATCATCTCTGGAAGATCTGAATCAGGTTCTGCTTCAGGAATGGATTAAAATTACCATAACCAATTTACAAAACTTGTATGATTTTATTCATCGATATATTGAAGCAGTTATTGCTTCTAAATGAGAATTAACTCGATAGTAAATAATTAAATTGTTATTTAATGTGGTCTTTCAATTATTTTGTCCATCCCCTTCTATATATTTATATAGTTCCCGCTATATACGTTACTTATGAAGTTTTACTAGATTATTTTGTATCACGAACTCAGTTAATATTATAAATCCGTGCTAAAGAAAAAGAAAAAAAGACAAATAATAACGTTGTCATCAAATGCATTATTTTTTATAGTAGTTTTTCCAAGTACAGAAATAATTATTTCGACCACTTTTATCGTATAGAAACTGCGATGAAAACTTATCAACTTTATGCATATTAATTATTTCAAGTTTAAATTAGTTTCCGCTTGTTTTGAAGATAGTTTTGAGCCAAAAGCAATTTCCTCGCATAATATTAGACATATAATTCAGAAATAATATTTGAATTTTCTCGATAACAAGATCAATTTATATTAAAATTCAATTTTTTTTAATTAGTGTTGTCGAGAGGGCGATGGGCTTCAGTGAAACTTCAAATTCGAAATTAAGAAAATTTAGGCGGGGATGGAGAAGGTGCGTGAAGCCTTCTGGCGCGTGTCGTGTAAGGCTACTAACCACGGCTTGGAGCCGTTGCTTCCTGAAGCCGAGACCACGAAATCGGTGCCCAGGGACTGCGGAAATCAATGTCAATATTATTGGCGATATTGTCGTGAAATACGACCAGTTAATATTTGTCAGCGATTGAGCCAAGTGAGTGTATTGAGTGGGAAGGCTAAATATGCTGAAGAAAAATGAGATGTAGTGGATGGAAATGCTTGGAAGAGGGAGAACACAGATACTTGCGATATGTTAGATGAAAATGGTAGCGGAATAAGCACTTTGTGTAGGATAGAATGACTGGAGTGCCTTTAGGTGCGATGCGTGAAGTAGTGGTGGGGGGAGTAGTATTTGAGGGTATAAATGGCCTGAGTCTTAGAATTATGAGGAGAAAATTACCGTTTGCAAACGGCAAACTAAATGTAGTTGTAGTGTGTGTACCCTTCAATGGTAAACGAGAGGTTGAAAGGGAGAGATGCTGAAATGACTAGAGATCAATTGGTCATTGGAAGTGAATATGGTAATTGGTTGAAGGGGATATGAAAAGAATAAAAGGTAACGAGGTGAGGGCGAGAATATCGAAAGAGTGTTTGATTTCTATGCTAAGAGAAAAATTGATGTAAGCAAATTCTCTCTCAAGCAAAATGATTTGCATAGATATACAAGAGTTAGGCACAGAGGAAAGGTTAAATGTAACACTATTATTGATCTTCTCTTGTCGAATGTGAACATTCTGAGGAATATGTTTGATGTTAAAACTGAGTGGGAGGAATATGAGCAGATCTAACAAATGGTTGTACTGTGTAATGTTAAAACTAAGTGGTAGGAATATGAGCAGATCTAACAAATGGTTGTACTGTGTAATGTTAAATGGGTTTGAGTGTGGATGAAAAGACTTGAGAAAGGCATCAAGGAATAAAGAAACCAGTAGTGAAAGGCTTTTTAACTAAAAAACAGAGAGCATATTATTTGAAAATGCTTGAGAGCATAAGAGAGGAAAAAGTGCGATCATAAGGTAATAACAAAGAAATTTAAAGAAGTCATGATGGGTGGCGCAAATGTTGTATGCAAATGTGCTAGAACAGAAAATAGAAATTTCAAAGTATAATGATGTAAAATGTGCAATGGAGAGTAAACGAGTGGAGTACTTGGGAACGTTTCATAATTGAGATTATCATGACATGAAGATGCTCAGGAATGTATATAGGAAGGTGTGAAACAATTAATTAATAAGGATAAATAAATCACAAATGAATCAAATAGATGGAAGGTGAATGAGGATCTGGATGGAAACAAGAATTTTTTTTAAAGAAGATTTAAAAGTTGAGAGAACTAAAGAACAATAATGTGTGAACTTTAAGTAAAATAATTATGAGATATTTGTAATGAGTCATTCAAAGGTTGGAAGTAGATAATGAAAGTATTTCGATGAGCTGTATAATTTGCATATTCAAAAAGAAATGAATGAGTATGATTGGCGTCGAGGGTGTATAAGTTAGGTGTAGTCCGAGGATATGATGGCCATTATACAGATATGAGGTCATTAGTACAGTCAAAGCCTCGTAAATGGGTGCAATGTCAAAGCTAAAGTGGATGATTTAATAGCCAATATTCTAAAAGTTGATAGCGATTGAGTAACGAAATATATCAGATTGTTATATTACTCATGATTAGAAAAGAAGACAATGTTTGAGGACTACAAGAATATTGTGATATTAGCGTCGTTTAATGGTAGAGGCGAGAAATGTAAATGCAAGAAATACCAGAGAAAAAACTATGTTGAGTAAAATGGGTAACGTGTAAGGAAAGACGCTGATGAACTGGGTCTGTAAGTAACATAACACAGGAAATGGCATGAAAAGAAAAAGAGGGGTAAGCAGAGCGTGTAGGGTTTGTATGAACAAAGTGCTTGCGTTGAGATTAGTGACAAATAAAGCAATAAATTAGCTTGATTAGGTGTATGCTGAGTTTATTGATCTGGAGAAAACTTATGATGGTCTTAATATAATGGTTGGTTACTTGTTGGCTAGTGTTAAACGGTTTTATGTTGCAAGAAATTTAGGAGTTCTGGTAAAATATAGGTGGGTTAAGTAGTTTTATTTACGTTAAGGTGCGAGGCAAAGGTTTGTGATATCCTCATATCTATTTAATATAGTTGTAAATAATGGATAAAGAACTGAGAGAAATACGAGTGGGAGTGAAGTATGTAGGTTCAAAATTGCTGGAAAATGTTTGAGAATAGGTTCTGTATATCTTTGTGTATGGGGCGATTTAGAAACGTTGATAAAATTGATATTTTAGTGTTTGCAGGTGATAATTGAGCAAAATGTAGTGTAAAAAATGTGATTTTTAAAGTCTATATATACTAATACGAATGAGAAATAGAGCGATAATTATCTTATGAATAGTAGTCAAGTCCTGAAGGCGATCAGAGTTGTTCTTGTTGTTGTTTATAACTCCCAAGGAGCAGATGGAATGGAATTGCTGCTCCCTCGAGCCGCTTCCCAGAAAACTTTGATCTTAAGGCCAGCGTTGTAGGCCTCGCCTCCATTACCCCAATTCAGTGGGTCCTTGTTGTTTTTAAGGCTATCCTGTGGGACTAGGTTAGGGTGGAGGGAGGCCGTGGCATGCCCTGGAAATTTTATAGCGCCCTTTCCCTGTGGTAGTGATGCATGCAAGAGATAAATTAACCACGAGAGATATCCAAGTGTTTTGATCCCACACTTGATGATATTTTTGTATGAGGTGTACAAAAAAGTTTTATGAGAGTATGCTTATACCAGCGCTGATGTGTGGGAGCCAGACTGGAAGCCAGGTGGAATAAGAAGAAAAGTAAGGAGAGTGGGCGAAGTGCAAATGGACAAATTGAGAGCGATGCAAGTTGTGAGAAGAATAGATAAATAGAGAAAAGATGGTTTAATAGATAAATATGGTGCAAGTAAAACTGTAATTTTGGTTGGACCCAAAATATAGTCAGAAGACGATGGTAATATATTAGAGCGACGGCGGTGGTGTTGATTGATTCTGATTTAGGAGAAAGAACAGAAGGAGGATAGAGGAGGGGGGGGGGAATTCGGGCTTTTGGTCTCAGGACGGACCATGCCCTTGCCCCAACTAGAGTATAAAGCGGTGGTGTGGGGAAATTAGTCACTTTCCCTAATGGAAAATGGTTCAAGTTGATCATTATTATCATTATGATGACGATTTATAATGATGAAAATTATGACCATGATGCTCCCCTTAATTCTTTATTTTGTCTCTTTTAGTCGCCATGTTGAGGTTTGAGCTGATAATCAAAACAACTAAATTGTGGTGGTATGTGGCCGTTAAAGGAAGGAATAGCCATCTTTGTCAATGACATTATTTTGCAAACACCGAAATACCATACAAAAGGTGGCTCCCACAATCTCAAAACTAATATTTACAATTTGTTCCTCATTATTATAATTTTATTTTACATTAATCCTACTTTTGATTAAGCGATTTTAACCTACTTTTTTGCTTCCCTGAGTTTAAATCTAGCCTGCTCCGTCGTTCCTGGGGATCAAAGGATGCAGGGGCGAATCCAGGATAAAAATTTGGGGGAGCGAACCGGAATTCCTCCATCTGAGGAGTCTGAGAAAATGGCATTGAACATTAATAATGGTTATCTTACACAGCTTTGATAATAGATAGCAGTATACCGCAAGGGATTGAGTACTAACTCTCAAATCCGTCAGCTAAGGTATAATACTCAGTTTAAAAATTATTTTTGAGATTTACCTGTATTTTAGACATGTATCATATAAGATACATTCGATCGCAACGTTTTAAAAATTGTTTTTAATATATATTCTATATTGTTACATAACTCTTTCTGAATACCATAATTCAAGCATGGCTTACAAAATAAATATAAACATAAATGGGTCTGAAATTTTGGGGGGCTTCACCCCACTCACAACCCCCCTGATCCACGCCTGAATGGATGCTATTTGAAGGAACGAAATTTTTTGGAGGCGATTGTAAGGGGAAAATTAAAAATCATGGTCGTCCAAGAAATAGAGACCAAACCTCTCGAGGACAAGATCATCTTATTGCTACCATTTAGTAACTTGTCTCCATTCGCAATAGCGCCCTCGGTCATAGCAACACATCGACTTTTTTATAACGTTTATTTGCAGGGTTAAAAAGAGAATTGTTCCTGCTTATGTGATTGGCGGTTTGTGTAACTCAAGAAAGAGAATCACGCAAGTTCGAGTGTGAAACAGGTATATCTTAAGGTCACGGCCAGAGTGAGAAAGTGTGAGTGAGTGACGCTCGTAAACGGTTTGACGGCTGTTATCCAAACACTTTTGCCTCCATTACGAGAAGCTGCTATGAATAAGAAGCGAGGTGAGTCAGCAGTAAACCGAGTAATGACTCGGGTCAGTAACAGCGATTTCAAATCAGTAAGATCATTATTTTTTGCGTTCTCAAACTTTTAAGTAAACTGGCAATTTTGAGATAATCTACATACATCCCACGGGAGCTCTCATTTACAAGTAGATAATGCGCTAGATTTTCACGGTAGGTCATCGGGTTCAATTCTCGGCGAGAGCAGACAAAATTTCAGTGCGGATAGACGACTCCTGTTGATCACATTTGAGACACGAGATTGGTTCATGTTTGTAGGCATTTGAACTTTCATATGTCATCACGCACATAACCACTCGCAGTATATTTTTGTTTTGAATATGAAACGCGCCATTAATCCGCTTATATTCACACTCCCCTTATTTGGAACGGATGGCTCTCTTTACGATGACGAATGGTCAATATCAAACCACAGCACTACCTATGTTACTGCCATTTTATCCAACAAGCTCGGGCCTTTGTTCTCACGGGATTAACACCGATTTCATTCTGATCGTTACATAAATTCCATCCGGTCTCGAAGAATGTTCTCTTTGACCCCGATGAAGTCTGTGATACTTCCCTAAATCAACTAGTTGTGACCGAAATGTGGAGTAAAAGGTGAGACGAGAGAAGATCAGTGAGGTAAAACTAGAATGGAGAAGTTGTTGGGAGAAACAACATCACCTTAAACCATTGATGACGTCATTGGTAGCGTAAACATGATAGAAGACGAAATGGCGAGGTTTTGTCGTTAAAAATGCATTAAGAATAAATGGACTGACGTCTTAAGAAGAGAGAGTGTAGAAAAGATTCGGTCCGAAATATCAAAAGAAGGTTGAATGCATAGGATAGGAAGCTAATCTTGGTGCCATTTGGCTAAGGAGCTGACTGTAACCAGTTTGTGGTTGTGAGGGCCAAATGAAACTGCAAATGAATTTTATGAGAATGGCATACCCCCCTTTGCCTCATGTTTTCTGGTAATTCTCTCACTTGATTCATTCACTTTAAGTTAGGGTGAGCCAGGCATTTCTATGTATCTAATTGAGGCCTTTTTCCAGCATAGCAAATTGGATGTTCTCTACTTTTGTTCTATAGCAAAATCTTTGATAGGAGAAAATAGAAGCTGGGTAAGATAGGAGAGACAGAGTAGCCTAATTATAATCGCTACAGAGAGGATGAGGTAATCATCCTTGACGGGATGACACAGCATTTGTTTTTCTAGGTATGATTCCAAAATTATTGGGTACCCGATTAACATTTCAAAATGGGATGGAATTGCTACACAATGTACGTCAAGATAGGGGGTCTTTAAAGTTCTAAAGTAGTTTTGGAAAAATAAATGTGATCAAAAGTACCGAAAGATTTTACAAGTTCAATAATCAGAAATAGTGATACAACTACATAGTCATGGCGCTCTGGAAACTGGTCAGCAACTGCAAAAAGGTCCATTCTCGATGAAAATTATTTTACAAATTATTTCAATTTCATACGATTAACAAATTAATAACTTGTCTCAAAAATAGTTTGAAGAGGAAGAGAGTGGTAAATTGAGGGGTGATTCGTGGAAAGATAATTAGTACTACAAAGAGAATGAGTTTGGGCAAAGTAGTCCACTGTTGGAACGAAAGTAATTTCCGACTTTCTAGAATAAAATTTTAGATATTATTTTTTAAAGAAATGCTTCTTGTTATCGTTTAAGAATGCTATGATGAGTAATTTATACATTTTTCTTTCAGATTATATAAATAATGTTCCAAATATTTTTCGTTCGTCACCACAATATCTTCACACCTAAAGATCAAATTAGACCTGTTTTGCTACGAGTATGTGACACACATATATGTTTCAATGCAATTGCAGCGGCAAAAGCCATTCACAGTACTTATGAGTATGATGCAGTAAATGAAAAAAAGTACAGGAGGTGATTTTTTCTGTTTTCAAAGTCTAGATTTCAGTCGGAAAGACGAATCATAAGAAGTTCGTCCAAAAGAAGAAGATTCTAAAGAGTTGGAAGCTTGTTTCACAGCAAATCTTGCTAAAATTTCTAGGGAACTCGAAGAACAATTTGGCGTAACCAATATCACTGTCCTACGCCAACTGAACAGAAGTAAAAAGGTTCCAGTTATTGTAACATTGATCCCAGACGAACTGTACACGGCGAATCTGCAACAGCGTGTTACTTACTGTGAGTCATTGCTTTCACGACACCTCCAGGCACCATTTTGGGGCAGACTTGTTACTGTTACTAGTGATGAGAAGTGGCTCCTTTATCATAACTTTGAACGCCGCCGTTCGTCGATCATTCGTGGCAGCAGAATTTCTTAACAATCAAGAGGACTTCTTCCAAAGAAGATCATGTTGATTGTATAGTGGGATATTGAAGGAATTGTGCATGAAGAATTGTTACACAACAATCAAACAATTAATGTTAATTTCTACTGCAATCAAATTTATCGTTTTAAAGTCGCTTTTGGCCAAAGGTAACCCTACTTAGTCAACAAAAGTAGTGCTATCCATCCTCAATCACGATAATGCCCGTCCTCACACAGCTCGAATGACCAAAGATCTCTTGGAGGAGCTCGGTTGGGAAATATTGCCTTATCCTCCATATTCTTCTTATCTAGCTCCTTCTGATTTATACATGTTTAGGAGAGTACAGAACCATTTAGATGCTAAAGAGAAGAGGTTATAAGCGAGTTGGATTTCATGTTTTGCATCAAAACCTAAAGAATTTTACAAGCGGAGCATTTATAAGCTTGTTGAGAGATGGAACGAGATTCTAGAAAGCAATGGAGGTTATGTTTATGATTAAATATTTCCATAATCACAAGTTTTTTCATTTTTGAATATTTACCCTAAACTCGGACATTACCTTCGTTCCAACCTGATATATACACCCTTAAGCTTTTGCTGGATTCCAGCAGTCGTAGTTACTTTGTGTTGCTCAGAAACACCTTATTTTTCATCTAACACATCTGAGCTTATAATTTTAGCTCAATCTTTTTGTTTACTTGAGTGCTTATTAGTGCGTGAAACCTGCCAAACATAAAATGTTTCACTGTCGACTTCCTAAAGTTCTTCAATAATAACTAATGAGTATTCAATATATATGTACAATACTAATATGATATAAATTCATGTATAATCTGTTCAGCAACAAAGCTTTTAATAAAAATCTAATAAATCTCTTTTTAATCAGAAAAACTAAACTTGTATATTTAGAAGGTTTAACATCAAGTTTTAAAAGAAGCCTAATTCTGAAGACCTTCTGGACATTCCCTCCCCTTTGTTCGTTAGTAAACTCTTGGAGTTCAGTGATAGTGATATGATCATGGAGCATATCGAGTTAAAAAACAATAAATCACTCTCAGCAGAGCTCTTGATGCAGACGCTCATATTTAAGTAATTGGTTTGATTTTTTTCGAAAAATGATCACAACGTTTGACCAAGATAAAGAAATAGTTTATTTCAATTTCATAAGGGCTTTATGATTGCTTCACATGAAGACCTCTTTTAACGCAAAAATCACATGGAATGTGGATGTAAAGATTACCTACCACGTTATTACGAACCATTTGTAACTCACATCGTAACTCCTGGGAAGCGTGGTTTGTTAACCTACTGCCTAGTTTACGCCATAGCGACTGTAGCGCGGATCGACGAACTGGAAGCCGGTTGAATTTTGCCACGTAGGCACTTATTGGTGATGGGTATAAATAGGGACCCCCTGACTCTAGGAAGGAGAGCCGATCAGAAGTTCATACAGCGAGGATCTGCTGATATCTATAAATCTGCCAGCATCTGCCGTTATTTCCTCTGCCGCTGCACCGATTGCAAGCTCGTGTATTGTTTCACTACTTCCGTGATAGGTATTTGGAATATTTCTTTTCATCTTACGCCCCATTCTTAGGTTCTCGTTATCGAGACCTATAGCTATTTATTAAGGACGTAAGACGGAGGAGGGGGGTATATTCCGTTCCTGTACCTATTGTCCGGAGTAGCAGTGCTTATTTTGTAACGAAGGATTGTCGTTAATGGTTTAATCCTGTGACATATTTAATGCACCTGTTTGTGCACTATATTTATTTGATACGTTTACATTGTATTTATTATAATCCTTTTGTGCACTGAATTTATTTAATATATTTGTATCATTCATTGTATTATTATACCCTCGCAGATATCTAAGCAGCTTCCTGTGGACCTATTTATTTCTTGTTTTGGGGCCGAGAGAACTTAGTTCCTCGTTTTGCCTTTACAGAGGAATATATGTACTTAAATGGATTGAAAGCTGGCTGGAAAATCATTATGCAAAGAGTTGTCAATGGAAACAATTCATCTTTGGCTTTGATTACTAAAAGAGTTTCATGAATTTCTCTTTGATCATTGCCATTTTTTAATATATATAAACGATTTTAAAGTGAACTTATTGCGTAAAATCTACACAATATTTGATGAAACGAAAGTAGGTACTAGAGCAAACTATGATCGTGACCTAAACTTTCAAAAACACTTAAATAGAGAAAGAGATTGTTAGAAAGGTGATCACATATACAATTCAACGTGAGCAATTAAGTGCGGAGTAATGCACATAGTTTATGATTATCTTCCGAAGAGATTACAATATGGATCATTATATTTTTAAACACAGTCAAAATGAAAGAAAGGATTTGTCTTAATTCCGAATGATCTAAAATTTTCAACACAATATTCTATAGCTTCCTTAAAGGGGGATAGGGTTCTAGGGTGAATATCTAGTCATTTGCATTTAAATCGAAATATTTATTCTTCCTTAATCTAAAACGCTTATAACAACTCATTTGGAGTATACGGTACAATTATGATATGAAAATATAGTAAAGGACATTGGAATATCGGAACGACGAAATTAATTCCTGAGTTTAGGAATAGATCGTATGAATAAAGACTGAGGCACCTAAATTTACTTTCACTAGTAGATTGGCGTCTACGCGGCCAACTTGTTAAAATCTTTAAAATAATAAGCACGTTTACTTATATCTTATGACTAAATATTTGGACTAGATACGCAAGTGGTTAATAGGAATAGCAGTTTCAAGTTAAACAAAAGATTCAACACTTTGAAAGTAAAAATAAATCTTTTAAAATAACACAAACTTGGAATACGTGGGAGAATATAACCAATACATTAATCAATATTTTAAGTTATAACTTTACAGAAATATTAGTTGCAAAAGTAAATATTTAGCCATATCCTCTCCTCCTCATACCGCTGACTTAGATCCTTTCCCTTCCATCTTGAAAGGATCTTAGAGTCTTTGCAGTTTTGTGAAGGCTCCTATTATTTATATTTACTAGATTAATTTAAAGTTGAGGTAAAACTAAAAGAAACAAAAAATCTCTCTAATCTAACTTCTCGAGCGCATTCTCATTTAGGGAGTGTTATCCATTCACTTGGTCAAATTGGATCAATTTTTTTATACCATCTTTAATAGTGGTCGTTGCGTACGCTCGTCCTTACCTACTACCAATTTGTTATAATAGTTTTCAAAAAAAGGAAAATCCTTAAATATTTTGCAAACACTTAAGAAAATGGATATAATACCTTAATGTTAACAACTTAAATCACATTAAAACTTGATCAAGATCACAGTTTGTGGCCATGTCTGATAGAGATGATTTATAAATAGTTTTATTTGCTTCATGTATTAAACTGTCCTTCAATCAATTTCGTTTTTGTAAGATAACAAAATTTAATAATAAGTTAAATTAACTCTGAGACGACTTAATATTAAAAGTAAATATATAGTAGTGAAAAGGCTACGAAAGAGAGAAAGAGACGGATAAAAAAGGTTTCAAATGAAAACGACAAAAGTCAATCACAAAATAATAGTGAGAAAATGCTAATAAACAAGAAATAGTAGGAACAAAAATACATTTTATTTATTAAAAATAGTAAAATATCGATTGGTTTTATTGTAGGGAACATTTATGAGAGGTTTGCAACAGTGTTAGTTGGTTTAAATCAAGCAAAAAATACATGGTTTAAACTTTAAACCAATGAAAGAAACTATGGTTTTCTGTTGTTGTTGTTTTTGTTTTGGATGGGTTTTAATGTTTTTTTCTTATCTTTCTTGATATTCTAAAGTTAAATGCTACCTATGTATTAGATTATTATTTAAATATTGTTTATACTCTATACAACTATGTTTCACCAAATTTCAGTAAATATTTTGAAGTATATGCACTGAACCACTGATTATGCAAAAGCTAGTACGAATTAGCAGACTAACCTAGTAACCTAATTTAATTGATTATACTCAGAGATGGGTTCAGTTTTTACCAGTTTCAATTAACCTAGAATCAAATTCCTCAAAGAATAAATAATATTTTTTCATAAATACCTACCCAAATGCATCGCAACAAATCTACATAACATTATTATATAATACTTTAAATTCTATAATTGAAACGCAAAAATATAGTTTATACCAACCGATACCATTCATTCCTAATTTTAGCATGTAGTTTTGCAGCATTAATGGTCGTTTGAGTAGCCAAGTGGGCTAAGGCATCAGTACACAACACAGTGCAGTGCTGCAGGTTGGCCGTTCATTCTTCGCAGCGGGCAAGCTGCCTTATGTGTGGCTGTCTGGCTGTCGGGAGGCTGCTGACACTGCCTTGATTAAACTAAAAGCTAAAGCTCATCCCTTTAATAAGCCGCATTGTTTTAAGAAGAGTATTTTAGATCATCTCTTTCCAGTTTCATGGTGGAAGGCATATCATGGCAGAGAAGAGTACTTCAAAAGACTGTAGAAAATGTTGAGGCATTTTTAACTGCCACTGCTTCAAGCTCAAGTGTAGAGAGTTTTTTCTACTTTTGGATATGTACACTCCAAAACCTGAAACAGACCAGGAATTGAGAAGGCCAGTAAGCTCGTATTTCTTCGTAAATCACTTAACAGCTACTAGTCCCAATACTAGTCAGTGTAGTCACAATCACAAATCTAATATAACAAATTATTTTGGCTTAATAGGTTAATAGTTTTTGTTTGTATTTCTTTCAAGTTTTTTTTATTTTGTAATGGATGTAACCATTATTACTCAATAAATTTATAAAGTATCAGAATCACTTATTGATTCTTATTCCTTGCTATCATAATAAAGTTATTGAAAGGTATTTGAACTTGCTATGATGTAGCTATTGCGTTCAGTTTATGACGAATACCTATTTATTAGATAGAAATTAACTAAGAAATCTCTAAAAAGTATTAAAACCCCCAAATATCAATAAAATCGTGGCTTTGGGTTTTTTTTAGAGAAAACAGGGCTCATGTTTTTTTTTCAACCCTGGTTTGCGGTGAAAGTGGTGAATAGAAGTACGCAAGACTTAATATGTAGAAGCGCCAAGACCAGAGGAGTGAGTCTTCGAGGAGGCTTCAACACTCTTGAAACTGCCACATGGTCTGCATTGAATGGCAGTCTATTTAAAAACTTGTGTGTGCGTGTATTTAAGAAATGTGATTTCTGAGTTTTCAGTCGAAGGAACTTGGAGACCGCAGAACCGCCGTTGATGTTGCAGTTGAGCGCGATAATGCCGCCCTCTGCGACGAGGAATCGAAGACACGCCCTCATATGCTTCCTTGCCTCCTTCCTTCTCTACTCTCCCTTTCATCGCACCTTCTGTCTTTCTGGCCTCCTTCCTTTACTCCTTCTCCCTCCCCCTTCACCTTTCCCTTCCCCTTTCCTCCTCCTTTTCTCATTGCCCCTTTTGGCGCCTTTCTAAGTCGGTGAGTTTAATCGCCTTTCTCCTAATATTTTCAGTGTATTTGTCAGATTTTCTATTCCCTCCAAGTGTTTAAGTATCTAGTGTAAATATAAGAGAGAGCTTCACTCCAATACTCAACCACTTCTCGCTCTCTCTCTCAATCTTATATAGATATGAGAAACTCACAAAGTAGCGCGTGAGTAGAGCAATAAATGCAAAAAATCCCACAAGGAAATGGAAGGCGTAATCCAAGTACTTTTGAACTTGTTCAGTTCATTCTCAAGGAATAACAAATAACTTTACAAAGGTGGTATATATATATATATATATATATATATATATATATATATATATATATATATATATATATATATATGACCCGCCCATGTACAACGAAAGGACAGAATAGAAAAATATTATCAAAGATGGGTTTAGATACCGGATATGAAGTATAAAATTGGCCAGAAACTATGTTTGCTTATCCTTTTTTTCTAAACTGTCTTTCCTCTGCAAAAAAAACGTCCTATAATACACCTCCTGCAATCCCTTTTAATGTTAACAACATTTTGGTTTTACCCTTCTCTTTTTGTTTCATTGACCTTCCCCGTCTTTAAAAAACTTTAACATTTCAGTTGCTTTTAAATTCGAGTCAACTATATAAAACATTCTAGTTCACAATAATTGTAATAATATTGGAGGAGTCTATTCGGTCAAAAGTTCTGTTTGTCCAGGTAAATATTTTGTCCGTATTAATCAGCATAAATACAATGTTAGGAGAGCTGTAAATAATAGTACATATGTTTTTGTGCATATGTCCGAAAATAACCACTTAATTAATTGTAATTCAGCAAAATTTATTTTTCGCTCAAATGAGTCAATAAAAAAGAAACCTTGTTGAATGTTCATGTATAAGCCAATTTAATAACTTTAGCATTTCCCCTGGCCTTTTTAAAATGGATGTTGTTATGAAAAAACTTATTCTTAAAGATATTTGCTTTGACTTATATTCCAATTTTTTTTTGCAATTTTCAAAATATGGGAACCCGATATATCAATTTAATTATTGCATTGATTTTGTATTTACATTATTTTATTTCTCTTCCTCTCTCTCCTTGTCCCTCTCCCCTTCGTTTCAATTTACTTCTCGTGTCTCTCCTACTCCTTCTCTTTAGACTATTGCTTTATCCATTAATCATTTTAACCCTTTTGGCTCTGTTCTTGAGTCTTTCTTGCCTCTTAGTTTGACCTTGAAACCTGTTATAGCTCAAGCTTAATGTGAATTTACCCATCCCTCACCTACTTGCTCATTAGTGATTTCTTGTCTTAGAGGCGGTCCTTGATCTTTTACTAGCTTATATATACCCTCATTATATTATTTTTGCTTGTAGTTATCCTTGAGAATGAACTGAATAAAGTTCGAAAGTACTTGGAAGCACCTTTTCATTTTTCCTGCGGGACATTGCGAACCTCACGTGCTACTTTGTGAGGTATTCATTATATATATATATATATATATATATATATATATATATATATATATATATATATATATATATATATATATATATATATATATATATATCGTGGTAGGAGACTATGTTGCTTCAATGAATTGTTCAAGTCCACAGCGATGGCTGCTTGGTTGATCTTGCGCTGCAGGTTTTTAACCTTTTCAAAGCCTTTCTTTTCCGATCACACGTAGAAAGAATGTAGGAGCCCGAACAAAAATAGTCTTTACTGTGGCAATTCCCATTTCCCTCTATCAATGACTTGTCCAATCAAAAATGCACTAATAACAGACAAATATGAACAAATGATTGAAGAAAGAAACTAAAGGTATGTGGTGCACACAATTTGTGCACACACAAACCAATGCAGTATTAATGTATACACTCAGCCAATGTAAATAAATTTATGTGTGTGAAACGAAACAAAAAGAAACTCAAATAAAACATTGTAACATAACAGGATATTTTATAACCATTTCCATTTTGATTTCCCGAAAAGATCAAAGTCGCGGTGAAAAGGTAAACTGGGAATGAGACTAATTATTCTGTGATTACAAAAGGGAACCTTAAAATGGGTTAGCTTATCGTAACGACACTCGGTGAGCATCAAATTACAACCACAATATTATATTTTTATTTTTGTTAGGGAAGCCAAAAAAAAGCGTTTGACAAATTTCACCATTTCAGTAAATTTTCTCACGAGAAAAAAGGTTTTCAAAATTTTTGTACATATATATATATATATATATATGTTTGTAAATGTGTCCCAAGTATAAAACAAGCAAATCGAGGAGGAGAGAGATCATTCGAGAGAAATCATTCAAAAGAAATCACTTCGGGGAGCAGTTTCACATATCACTCGCGGGTTATACCAATCAAGTCATTTACTCCGCATTAGGAGATAGCATTTACGCATCTGATCTTACATCAAGACGAGTCTTATTCATTCATCGTACCAAAGCACGAACATTAAGAGGGTTGTATTTAAGCATCATCAAAGATAAGCTCGTAAAATCGATAATCAATTTAATTCGATCTCCTCCTCCATTTGCTACCCAAAGCCAGTACATAAGAACATAAGAAAAGAAGGAGACTGCAAAAGACCATTCATGGCCTACACTTGGCCGTAGATAAATAGAACTTCAGTCTTCTTGTTTCCATCACCATTCTGCTCAAAGGCAAAATCATATCAGAATTTCTGCTCATCGCCCAGCACAAAATATTCATCATTACCTTTTGGAGTCAGATAATAATTTCTCGGAACGTTATCGTATCACCCAAATCCGGTTTAACGATCAACGTTTCGCAACAATCTTATGGGGAGCGCAATAGCAAAAAGGTAGAATATAAATATATCTGGTGACCAACAAAGAGATTGTTTCATCTTCCAACCCCCTCCCCCCTATGTCTACTATCATATACGCACGGGCGGTAAAAAAGACTGAACAAGAAGAAAACATATTCCAAATTGATCTAAATATGAGACCTGACCTAATAATATGTATACCGCATGCTCACTTCGTTAACATCGTGAAACCGGGTGATGGTGATTATGCGATGGGGCTTAACAAAATGCTCATCAAAACGGCCACAAGCCAATGTGGTTTTCAGTTGACCCGCCGTCAGGCGATCTGTTCCACATTTAAATCTAAAGTATGACATACATAGTGTAAAGGTCTCACTCGGCTTCTCATGACCGCCGTGTAAACAAACAAAGGACCACTGAAAATACGGACTCTCACATAGAAATCAGCAGCTTTTCTGGAAATACTCTTTGGTCTAAGGAAATCGAAATTGAAATAGAATCAACAGAAACTGCCACGCCCATAACGCCAGGCTGCACTATTCTGGATTTCTGCCTGAGTATTTTTGGCTCACCGTTACTGCCAAAACCGAAACAATCCAAAGTTTATAATAGAATAGACGGGACAAAAAATGAAAGTATAAGGGGAATTTTAACGCTGATATTGGAGGGGAAGAATTACTCCAAGCATTAAAACGAAGCCTGATTGAAATCTGCCCCGAATCCTGTTTAAACCTAACTCAAGAACAATTTCGAAAAAAAGGATCAGGCTACGTAAGATCCCAAGCAAGAGAAAGTGGAATTAAAGTTAAGCAATCACCTAAGAACTAAAAAATGGATACCAGTATAAAATATATCAGAAATATAAGAATCTCTCCCTTAACGTAAATGAATGCAACACCAAGAGCAGGATATATAATGAAATCAGTGGCCATTGCCATCAGAAAAAAATAGAATTTAAAGAAATAGACAAGGTTTAGAAGAGTTTTCCCTTCAATTAAAATCAGCATGACTTATGATGACTTAGGGGTTGCAGTTTGGATACCAGCCACCCAGGTATCTATACCTTCCAATCACCAATCTTCGCCGACTGTTCAGAAGAGATACCTCAACTATCTTGATCGGCGATCTAAATGCCCGTTGTATAGAGGCCGGGTACTCCACAGCGTTCAACGGTGTTGGAAACACGCTAAGCCTCCTAATCAATAGAGGCATAGAGCCATCAATCGCAAATTGATGTTTTGGAAGAAAATAAGTCTTCCTCATTAAAATTTATTTCCGCAAAAAATTCCCCTAAAATATAATAATAAAGAGAAACTGTATAGAAAATCTTTTCAAATGTCATAGTTGTACTGAGGCAATGTATATGGACAGCAAGGATAAGGTATGGTCCTCGGACATAAATTGGCGATCAGGAAAAATACAGGGTAAAAAAGAAAAATCTTCGATTAGAGAACATACTATGACCAACATATTTACATATATAAAAATAATACATTAACTATCGATAATGGTGGTTGGCTGTACACCTTGATTCCTAGTAGTTGGTTGAGTGTTATTTCAAATAGGATTCTCAAATGTTCTCCTTAATATATATATATATATATATATATATATATATATATATATATATAGGTAAAAGGCCATGTTGTATGCATGTACTATTAGAGTCCACAGCTGTAGGAGCATTATTAATTTTAACTTATTTTTTCTTAATATTTCTTACAAGTTTTTTACCGGGGTCTTCGAGGCGGGAAAAAACATCCGCGAATGACATTCTTTATTCATAGACGATTTTCAACCGTGTTAGGTCATCTTCAGGGATTGAACAGAAATAGAATTATCAAGTTCAAGTCCAAGTTCATGTTCAAGTTCAAGTTCAAGTTCAAGTTAATGAAAGTGATGAAATATGTGGTAGGTTTTCCTAGGTGCGAAATTGTTTACTAGTTTGCCTTGGAGTTGAGGGCATCACTAGCATACTTTTTTCTTCTTCTTTTTTTAAATTTATTTTTTCACATATTGCTACACTATATATAGTCTTTCTACGTGAACATAAGTATTACAAAAATTGGCCAATCACAGCAGGGGAAATTTTTAAGGGAAAACTTAGCGCTATAAGAAACATAAAATTGGAAGGCTCAGATTGTGACTATTTGATTTTCGTCACTTGGACAGCTAACAGATCGCTCTCATTAAACTTGGCAAAGCAAACGCCCGATACTTATTCTACGTTTACCCCACGAAGATATTTCACAGGAAAATGTGGTTTTCACCCAATTCCCCATCGGCACTTATATACGGAGTCACGGCCGGCAAAACCCTCCAAGTGAAGCACATGCTGGAACTAGGCGCCACATTATAAGAAAAAGAAGAAGAGATCGAACAAACAACAGAAGAAGAGAAAGAAATAGACAGTTCCAACAAAGAAACAACAAATAAGAAAGAAAAGGAGGACCCTCAAAAAGGCAAATAAAAATCAAAACGAAGAAGAAATTACCGATTCAGAAACATAATCAGAATCAAAAAAAGAAGCAGGTTGCAGATACGAAGCTAAAGATTTCAAATTACGTATCTTTGTACATGAAGCCTACCCCCTGCCAAAAGGGGCCAGACCAGCCGACATAAGGAAAGGACTGGAAAAGGTCATATGTAGATAGACCTACGTAACCGAACGCGAAGAAAGCTCAATTAAAACACTGATATGTGAAGACCGCATCAGGTTCTATCCAAATGATATCAAATTAATCAAAAGAGAAACTTTCGACAAACTCGTTAACGGCAGATTTAAAAACACAAAAGATAAAGTTAAGAAACAAAACTAATACAATGGATAACACAAACAACAAACTTAAAATCTTACATCTTAAAACCGACGGGTGGAAGAATAAAGATATCCAGTATGGCAATATATTCATAAATCTAGATGCAGATATAATTTGTATCTCAGAACGCGGTATTAAGGACACCGAACACATGAAAATCACCAATTACGACGTCATGAAAAGAACCCTACTGGAGAAAGATATGATGGCACAGCCATCTTAATAAAGAAGAACATTAGATACACTCAAGAACGCGAAGTGGACGAGACCTACATTACCGCGACTCTGGAGATGGAGTTTACTCCAATCACGGTTGCGGTGGCCTATCAACCTTCCCGCCGCTCGTACATTTCGGTCCACTCAGTGATGGAGATATTTAACAAAAATAATCCTACCATCCTACTGGAGGACCTGAATGCACGTCTACAAGAATCAGGCTACCTCACCAAAAACAACTCCAGCCGCAACCTGGAACTCTTAATGGACAGGAATATACTCAAAAGAGTAGGCCCTAACTTCCCGACTTATATAACTGGGCGAGCCTCTACCCACCCGGATATAGTAATGACGTCACCAAACTTTCCATATAACATCTATATGGAACCAGTCCCCATCTCTTGTAGTGACCACATTGTAATTCTGGTAACCATTAACCATAATCAAAATAATAGTCCCCATAAGTCTCAGGAAGTCGTATAAGAGAGCGGACTGGTCAAAATACACACCAATACTAGAAAATACTCCCAACCGAACCCGCACAGAAAAGAAAACGGGAAGAACTAGACAATATGACAGACAGTCTGATTAGAAAATTAATAGGAGCCGACGAACGGGCTGTACCGAAAACCAAATTCAAAACCTTGCCACACCGAAAGTGGACAACGGAAATGAAAAGGAAGGAAAGAAAATCAGAGAGAAATACCAAGAAATAAGAGACCATGGCACGAATCAGCAAAGAAGTAAAGAACTCAGACAAATGAAAGGTGAAAGGATTTTTCTAATTAAAAATCAACAAGAAGAAATGTGGAAAGAAATGGTAAGGAAACGGAAACAACAAAAGATGCAAATGAGGCATGGAGGCTAATAAAGATAATCAAAGGCCAGACCACCAAGGAAACCAATTAAAATCGCCGATAATAATAACGAATATTTGAGGGGTAATGAAGAAATAGGAAGAAAATTCAGAGACCACTGGCGCAAAGTTTACTCAAAGATTCGATAGGGAGACTGAGAGAAGAGTCGCCAAATTCATAAGAACCAATATTCATTGACTTACACCAGAAGAAGAAGTAGATAACAGAGTATAAGAACACCTAGGACTAGGAGCCATTAGCACCTTCAAACAAAAGGCACCTGGGCCAACAGGCCTAACCAAGTACAATTACGAGAAGGGCCCCGGAAACATACTTAATTGTATCAAAGACCTATTCAATGCCTATTTAAATATAGGAGCTATCCCAGAGAATTTATTTCAAAGTAGCGAAGATGGTTTTTCTGCCAAAACCAGGGAAGCCATCAAATCTGGTCTGGAGCTATAGGCCAATTTCGCTGCTGAACTTCCTGGGAACGGTTTTCGAAAAGATTGTGAACGGAGACTGGACACTTTTCTCAAAGAAACAGACGAATATAATAAACATCAGTATGGATTCAGGAAAGAAAGAGACTCTGCCATGGCTCTAGCAGTCATTACAGAAAAGTGGCACAAGCCACTGCCGAAAAGGGTTAGGTGGACGTGGTCCTCCACGATGTCGAGAAGAGGGAGACAGTTGTTCTTCATGGTGCAACTACTTGTTTTCTTGGTCTTGTAGCATATAATCCGATTTATATCCGTTCAGGGTCAGTTGAGATCACATTACAATGGAGGTAGCCGGAGTGCATATAAGCCTTGTAATAAAGGTCAATATTATTCTTCTTCGGAGTAGACCTGACGCCAGGACCAGCAGCCAAGTTCATTTTCTCTTTTATGGTGGAGTCAATGGATTCTTGTGGGTAGCCCATGTTAGTGAGAACTCGAGAAACCCTCTTGAGGTCAAGATCAACAGCCATCCACGAGGATGAATGAGAAATTGCCCTGTTAACTAAGGCATATATGACTGATCCCTTGTAGCGTTTAGGACACTGAGAAGAGAGAAGTGGTGTGGTGATAGTTAAACGAGAAACAATAAAAGTATGTTATTAAGAGAGAGAGAAATATGTGCCAGGTTGTCTGGCAAACTCAGTAGTTATGATTTTTTATGACCTATTTTGTGTTATAACGCTTTAGCGTTCAAGCCTTTGTTTTCTTAAGTAAAGCAGTTGGGTCATTTTTGGATAACTTGCTGATGCACTTCTTCTTCTTTGGATTCTTTCTTTACATTTCAAGGCTTTAATAAATTTTAATTAATGTGTCCACTTCGGATCTTTTTTATATTAATTTATTTAATTATTCAATTTCCTCCACTTCGGATTTTTTATTATATTATAGTTGTTTTATTTTAATCTGTCCATTTCGGATACTTTTTTAATATTATTATTTGTTTTGTTTTTGTTAAGTTGTCTCCAATTTGGATATTTTATTATTTTGTAATTGTTCGGAACTTTTTCTTAAGTTATACATGTCTTATTTTTGTTTTTTAGGTATATATCAGTATAATTTCTCTTTGCGTCTTCATCTGGCTGCTTTCAAACGCTTGTTTGAACTAGATATCAGGGTAGTCTTCATTCGGTTGTTTCAGTTGATTTGTTATTTCTTCCGGCATATTTTGGTACATTTTTCTCTATATAGCGATTGCTCGCTTTTGAAGAGTCACGTTGATTGGATCTATTTCATTTATTGCGTGTAGCAATGTCGAGAGAAGACGGTCCAAAAGAGTCACGTTTGAGATAAACCTCAGTGCCATGTTTTGTA
The DNA here is from genome assembly GCA_963969495.1 of Ceratothoa steindachneri. Taxonomy (NCBI): domain Eukaryota; kingdom Metazoa; phylum Arthropoda; class Malacostraca; order Isopoda; family Cymothoidae; genus Ceratothoa; species Ceratothoa steindachneri. The sequence continues at coordinate 104,532,001 of OZ018328.1, forward strand.
CTCTCTGTGCTTCCCTTAGCGCTGTATTGCTTAAGGTGTGCGTGGGAATGACGGAATAGAGCAGCAGTGGTCTCAAGAGTAGTAAGTATATTTTTTTCTTATTGGACAGTGATAGTTGTCCAAAACGGAATAGAGCGTCTTTCTGGGTACAGCGATCTTCTCTTTGAGGTGAATTGTATATCCTCTAGTTGTCATCTTTAAGCTGAGTACTTTGCCTTTTGTAGAGTAATGGTAATGTTCACGCTCCGCCACTACTTCTACTATTCGATTGCGTCCCATCGTAATTATCTTAAACTTGTCGACGTTTTGTTTTTTATTTTGTTTCTTTTTTCGTAGGTGTTTATATTTGCGATCTTTCCTCCTGTTCTGTTGGCTATATCCCTCGGGTTACGGTAGTCGCTCGTCACGATTTGGGTGATGTCGTCAGCCAGTTATATATATTGAGCAAAATCCTAGTTTGGGTGATGGAGGTCGCTGGTATATATGGCATACAATATGGGGCTCAAACATCCATCCTGTGGCATCCCTGCTTCCAGGTCGAAGAATTCCCCTTCGATACCATTTATGCTAATCATGTCCTTTCGATTTTCAAGGTAATTGCATAAAATCCTCGTCATGCCATCCTCCATGCCTAGGTCTTTCTTTTCAGGCCTGGTACCCAGATCATGTCAAATGCCGAGTCCACGTCTCTTAACACTATGTCTACTCTATTACTTTTGGCCTTAGCAATAGCGATCTTCTCAGTTATGAGGGTCAGTGCGGTTTCCAGGCCGAGTTTCCTTCTAAAACCCTGCTGTTGGTTGTTATATAGGTCCTCAGTTTCCTAATATTTCCTAAGTCTGGTGTTCAAGAGTTTTTCAAAAAGTTTTCCTACAAACTCCAACAGGGAGATTGGCCTGTAGCTACTGATTGCTTTCTTTGGTTTTCCAGGCTTTATCAAAAATATCATTTTGGCTTTCTTTAATAACTCGGAGTAGTGGCCAACATTTATGCATGCATTGAATATATTTAAAATAGCTTGATTAACATTTGGGGGTGCGCATATAAGATGTTTTTTCGTTATTCCTGTCATTCCCGGTGCCTTCTGTTTAAAGCTTTTCAGTGCAGTTTCGTACTCTTCATGAGTGAATGGCCTTCCTTCCTCGCGAGCACGGCGTGTTCTGTTAACCAGATGGCGAGGTGTGAGATGATCATCCAGTTCTCTCAACCTTGTTTTTACATCCTCCTCGTAATCTCCGTCGAATTCTACATTTTCGACTTCGCTTATACGAAATCTATTTATCCAGTAATTTTTGAAATAGCGCTCTACATCTCTATCTCTGGTAATTTCATCTCTGTTGACTAATAATCTTATTTTATCCGTAGGAGGGGTTCCTCTCAATCTCTTAAGTTGATTCCAAAATTTTCTCAGGTCACCTTCTGTTTCCATATTGCCAATTATGTTTTCCCAAGCCTGCTTAGTCTTTTCCATAATGAGAAGATTGATGGTGAATCTCAATTCGCACAGTTGTCTATAACGTTGGGCTATGTTTCTATGAAAGTTTATATAGTTGATAAGGACTTCCATGCGGTCCATCCTCTCGGTGATATCTCTAGCCCACCTTGGGGCCGGGAGAGTTTTGAACCTCATCCATGGGATAGCTACATTGCAAAGATATTAATCAATCTCCTCAAGTGAGGCTCGTTCCAGTCGATTTTCTTGTATGGTGCTCAGATGTTCTTTATATGCGTCCCAATCAGCAGTATTCAAACACCTTCGTTTGGGTATTGGGACCTGTATCGGTGAGGTTGATAGCGTTCTCACCTGGCTGATATGGTCAGGTGGTATATAAGGGCCCGGTCCTGTCACCTCATAAAGAGCGAAATTTGCGTTAGTTAGTATAATATCAGGCGCGGTCGAGGACTTTTAGGTTAAAAAAGTGGCGAAACCTGGTCCTTCCCTCTGCACTATATTCCTATTAATTAGGAGGCTCAGTAAGTTACCCGTTTCATAGAATCTGTCGTGTAGCCCGCCTCTTTGCAGCGGGAATTGAAGTATCCAATTAAGATTGTAGAGGCGTTTCTATGGAATTTACGGATAAAGCAAGGAATTGGAAAATTTGAGCGAATTGGAGGTTGATAACCGTGGGCCAACACAACGTCATCATAGGTCATCTTGATTTTTATCACCAGGTAGGAATTATCTAGTCCTTGAATTTCTTGGAATTTTATGCCTCTCCTAATTTCAATTTCCACACCATCAAATCTTTCGTTAAAGTGATTTGCCATTAGCACTTCGTAATTGTATATTTTAATGTAATCTGTCCCCATGTCAATGCCATGCTCAGATATGAGGACGATATCTAGATCCAGGTTCATTATGATTTAGCGGTAAATCATTTTCTTATTTGTCCAACCGTTAGCATTGAGGGAGAAGATTTTTAATTTTCTAATATATCTTATTTGATTATCCATGATTAGTTCTAATGCAACTGTTTCGGTTTCGATCGGCTTTCTCTGTCTGGGAGTCTTATCCTCCCGCTTCTCTTCTTTTTAAATATTTCATGTGCGAGGTTAAAGCAAGAATTCTGGGAGATCTCAATTAAACCTTGTTTTAGAGCCGCCAGCAGGTCATCTTCGTTTAGTTCGGCTTCGTAGTCATATTTTTATTTCCACTTAATGATTCCTGATATTGATGTCAGTTGATTTTGAAATCTTCGGTATTGGTGCAGATGGGGAACCGTAAATCCTCATACCTAGTTCTTCTGTTGTTTTACAGGTTTTGGTGGAACAGCACTATCGATTGGCGCGGTTTCTTCTTTATTTCCCATTTGCGTGGCTGTAATGGTTTTTACACTCTTTCCACGTATGATCTGTGCCGGCGCATTCAGAGCACACCATACCTTCGAACGAGCATTCTTTTGTGGAGTGCTTCTCCAGGGCATAACAGGAGAAGCACACTTTAAATGGGATAAACACCTCACGTACAATGCAGGACGCTAATACTTTGGAGTTAAACATGACCATTCAATTTTCCTTAGCTTTGTTTGTCATTTCAGTTGTTTGAAATTTCATTTTGAATACATGACTGTATTCCTCTCGTTTCCGATTCTTTAATTTATACACTTCCTCTATCTCAAACCAATTTTTCTTGGACTCTATTTCATGTTGTATTTCTTCGGCAGAGTGTGAGACAACGTAGGGGTCAATGCGTCGAAAACGATCGATCTCTGTGCAGTAACTTGAGGGGTCACCTTAGGAACGAGTCCGATCTTTTCAAATTCCTTTCTTGATTTTGTGCTCAGAATACTATATATGTCATCGGTCGTGTCGAAAATGGCTAGATAGCCATACGCAATCCCAATTTCGAGAAGGCGACTTTGACTACTTTCTCCCTCGCCGGTTTCTGACAGAGATCTTTCATCTTGAGAGGAATGCGCTAATCGCCATTGATGTCGTCCATGACGGCCCCAAGGCGGCGGTTCCGGTTGCGAACCTAACAGGCCCTTATCGCGGGACGTTCACCTATTACTATTCCCGAGTTCCTCTTTTTCTGCCCGACCTATGATCTTGTCTCACAGTAAACACCTACCTGTCTTGACCACTCCACCCCAGACTGGGGTCCCCTTCTTCGCGCCTCCTGCAGGGCTTCCTTCCGGAGTTCGGACACGTCAGAGACAGGCGGCTTCTACAAATCTTAATTGGCAGAAAAGTTATCTGCACTCGCCATGTGCTGCTGTGTTGAAATAAAGAAAGAGTTCCGAAGGTTGCGCTGGTTGTCCGTGGCGTAGGTTCGCGGGCAAGCGTAGTTTAGATCTTTTTTGGACTCAGTTGTAGGGCTTTGGAGTAAAAATACTTCTTCATTCACTATTCGTCGTAGTAAATCCGCTGGCTAACAGTAGCAAAGCTTACTATGCAGTTTTCCTCCTTTTCCTGTGTAGGGGCCAGCTATCCAACGATGAAAGCAGTCAGAAAGACGGAATAATTCCATTTCTGTTCATTTCATGAAGATGACCTAACACGGTTAAAAGACATCTAGGAATAAAGAATGTCATTGGCAGGTGTTTTTTCTCGCCTCGAAGACCCCGTTAAAACACTTATGTGAAATATTAAAAAAAATAAAAGTTAAAATTAATAACGATGCCACAGCTGTCGACTTCAATATTATGTATATATATATATATATATATATATATATATATATATTGTCGTAGAATGACTCCCGACGATATACCATATATCACTATTCGTTGAGGGAACTTCCTTAATTATCTCTAGAGTGCGTTTTTACTGTCTGGCGGCCGATATTATGTATCTTCAAAATGCTTAAGAAGTGGAACTGAGCTCAAGGATAATAATATTGCTATCATTAATAAAATAGAGTTTTATTAATAATAACTATCAGCAAACACAAAAACGGAAAATATTGACAAACAGAATGGAAAGGGTCGTGGAGATTCGGGCTAATCCAAGGATTTAAGGGATCAAAAAAAAGGTAAAACAAATATGGAGTTAAAGAGATGGGATGGTTCGATAAACCATTTAAAGCACAGGATAGAATTGACAAATAAGGGATCAATACTCAAAAGGTGACGCTTGGCTTACGTAACTTCATTAGGGTGCAGTGGAAGGTACTTGAAGGAATATTCGGTCCGCTGGCGAGTTCCAGCCGAAGGGGGGGGATAAAAGGATCCTGACGTGGCGTCTTGGAAAGGAGAACCGTTACTCGACGAACGGCTTGACGACAATGGCTGTTCTAGGTTGTTCTCTTCTGAACAAAGGGGGGGATGAGAACCGTCTCTTGTCTACGGGCTCAAGAACAATGGCTGTTCTAATGTTGTTCTCCTTTGAACAACAGGGGGGGTGAGAACCGTTTCTTGGCGAAGGGCTCAAAACGAACAATGGCTGTTCTAATGCTGTTCTCCCTTGAACAACAGGGGGGGAATGAGAACCGTTTCTTGGCGAAGGGCTCAAAACGAACAATGGCTGTTCTAATGCTGTTCTCCTTGAACAACAGGGGGGGGATGAGAACCGTTTCTTGGCGAAGGGCTTAAAACGAACAATGGCTGTTCTAATGTTGTTCTCCCTTGAACAACAGGGGGGGGGGAAGCCTTGGGGACTTGACGTCGGAAAGGCTCGAACCTTTGGCACTCAAGGAATATTGTCCTCCTTCTGGACAAGTGATGGTGAATCTCGAGGTCGAGGTCCCTTGGCGCACAAAGGGAGAGAGGGTCGTGGTGATGTTTCGCGACGAAAATCTGGATCTCCAATCTGATCTTAGTGGTAAAGTTTCCATATAAATAGCCAGGACATCTCCTTGGCGTGGGGGAGAATGGGGTGGAAGCTTCGAGGGAACGCACAGCCGAGCCGGGGAACAATGCCTTATCTGCCCATAAGCCTAATTCGATCTGGCGAGGTCGGCGTATGGGGGCGAACGGGGGGGACGATAACCTCCTTGTTTAAACATTGGCGTCCGGTAGCTGTTGATAAGACTCCAAGCCTCGAATCGAAGATGCACGTGGGTAGCCTCATGGTTTTAAATAAAATGTGATAGAAGTTGAAATGAATGCAGCACTGAACTCGTTCTATCACATATATATATATATATATATATATATATATATATATATATATATATATATATATATATATATATATATATAACTGATTTGAATCTTTCTAATCATTCAAACTTAGAGTGTATCGAATATTGAATCAGCAAAGTAGGAAAAGTTTGTTTTGGGAGTTAGTTTAGACTTTATAAACACATATGTGCTGTTTGTTTTAATTTTATAACTTATTACGTAACGTCTAATTTCTTGGTTATTTTCTTGATATAAGATTTAATGCTTTACTCGATGAAGTTTTATATTTAAATCCTAGAGAGAAAGAGGAGGTTTTTTCTTTAATGAGGGTTTTATTAAAAACTGGGTTCAAATGTACTTTGATTACCATTCTCCTTGGCTTCTCTAATTTTCTTATTATACTTTATCCGCTTGGCGAAAGGTTATGAATAAGGGTTCCAATACTCATAATTTATTGCAGCTGATCTTTCAGTAGTGTTCGACCATCTTCTGAGCGATGTTATTTTGCACCGTTTAGGCATTTTCAAATTATACATTTATATACTAAGGTTAATCTTTTGTTTAAAGATTATACTAAAGTGTCATAGGATGGGGATATTTAAAACTGCGAAAAAGAATGGAGGCAGGATTCCTATAAGGATACCTAGGTAATGCGATTTTTATGAGTGTTAACCATTAAATCCGTAATGAGTTTTAAAGTCCTTTGGGTGGCCGTCTTTTGCTCATTAAGCCTTGGTCTCTCTTCGGATTAAGAGAGATTCTCCATTTGATTACGGTTTTATCCACTAAAATTTATTTCGAGTGATGGCTTCCGTTTTACATTAAATAGTGATTTTTAATAGCGCCATTTTGCAAATGCATAGAGAAGCCATTCCAATGTATTTGTTAGAAGAATGAAGCTTACAATTTTCATGGGCACAGTTGAATTCGTAGATTATATTGGAAGCTCTTATTTTTTTGGTTTATTGACATTATGCTCATTGTTTACATTTCACTTTTTGAATGCAGGCGAATCTTCTTTGAAGCAATTTGGCTGACTTTGAGACTCTCACTGCGTTGTTCCATGGCCCCCATAGTCAAGGGATCTGGCGCTATATTATACAATGTTTTCTTTATTGAATACCATCGTGCAGATAACCAAGCTGAAGGCTCACGTCCCAGAGATCTCTGAAAAGGAACCACACATTGATATTGTCTCGCCTAAGAAATTGAAACAAATTCAACTTTTATTTATTGAACCACTTGTTTTATTTATTTTATCCGATTACTTGTTTTATTTACTTTATTTAACAACTTGTTTTATTTAAACAAGCTAAAATATTGAACATGGATGTTCCATAAGAAAAGTGCGAGGTGAGGAAAGAGAAAACCAGAAATGAGACTTCAAGCAACATATGCGGATTTGCGCGACCAGTTAGCTTTTAGGTTTGGAACAACCCCATTTCGTGTCATAAGTTTTAGGACGACATTAATTTTGAATAACGATCCTTTTTCACCCCGGGACTGCTCTTTTGGGTTTATTTTTTCATAGACTTACCGCTACTATCGGTTTCGTTTTTGTTTTGGGGGGTTTGGTGTAATTACATATTTTTATTTTAATGCAGCCTAGTATTAATCTTGAAATTGAATATGCCCTTGTAACAACAGGGATGTAGAGCCGGAGCCAGGTGATTTTGAAGGAGCCGGAGCGGGAGCCACTAAAATCTCACCAGCTCTAGCTAGAAATCTGGACATAAGATAAAAATTGATTTTTTTTTAAACCAATTACTTATACACAGTGGCGAAGAGTAGCTAAAATTCGTAGGGGGGCTGTATCAGATTTTTTTTAGCATTGTTTTAATATCGTGTAAAAAGAAATAAACATATAAAAAGAAAATTTATAGATAAACTTAATAAAATCCTAAACAGAACAAAATCAAACATGTTTTACTTACTAATAGCCTAAATTGTTACAGTTCAAGCTTGATCCATTCATTTAAAAACGAAATCCCTTCTTCTTGTTTTAATTTGCGCGAAAAGATTAATTATTTTCTCTTTGATCTCTTGATTACTAGTAAAGAATTTTTATAGGGTTGGCACTGCGTGAGACACAGTGCTCTCTCTCCCTAGCGTGCATCTTCCTATCCCGCACATATGAGCATGCGTACAATAGCCAAACTCCGCGTCATTGGAACAGTTAAACGCACAGTTCTATACAAGGATTTTTGTATTTTTTTCATAAACTAGGGGATTGCAACTGACATTAAGCTTAAGGATTATATTATCTAAAAGAATAAATAAAGAATTGAAGAAAAAAGGACTTATTATATTGAATGTTATCGATAATATCGAGTGGAAATAGGGGGAGCTTCAGTTCCGGAGTGCTTATGCACGAGCCGCCACTGGTTATTGGTAATGGGTTGATGGCTATTTTTCTTTGTTTTGTAGTATATTATGAGTTGTAACCTTTCATCCGGATTTTTAATTTGTATTTTGATTGTTCTTTCGTCTGTTTTATATGAATCACTAATTTGTTTTTCTTATGGAAGACCAAGTGAGTGGTTCATATAAAACAGACCTCTACCAAAAGTTATTGAAACTCTTAACGGATTAAATGGCTAACACATAAAAATCACATTTCATTTCGAACATCATTCTTTGTTGCTCACGACCATCAACCAAATACATCGCTGCTAAAAGAGGCAGCATAAATGGAAAATTCAATCAATGCTGCCTCAATTACAGAGATGATATCCGTCTGAAAATACATGAAGAAAGGCAAAAGCTCAAGGCCAGTTAGAACGTTCCCAAAAAATGAGTAAATTAAGGGGATGCCACATTCACTTTTTTAACTTTTTACTACGTTAGATTATCATATATGAAATTAAAGCGAATTAAAAGCCCTTTTATTTCTGTAAAAATCATATTAACTTACGGCGTCGTTTTTTGAGATATAGGGGGTAATTTTAGACCCACACCCTTGAAACCTGATATCATATAAATGGCTATAGAATTACTAGAAATTAAGCATTCGAACTCAGTTCACGACCAAAAGATGCAAATATGATTTATTTATCATTTGAAATCAGTTTTATTAACTTCTATTAAAGTTTGTGTTAATAGTGGACTAAAACATATATTTTTCGGACCAGGTCAACTATACATAGGTTTTGTTCTCAGTTAGGAAAGGGGCTGTTAGGTAAATAGCAGTGGTGTTCTGAATGCCCTGGAATTTAGGTCAATCTTTATTCGAATGATGCTAAAAATATAAACCAGTTCTCAGGTGCCGTTTTTTTTACCAAATATTTAAAATCACATGGTATATAGTTTTGCGTTTTGTTCACAAATCAACTTTATAAATCTACGGAGAATTTCCTCGAATGTATAGAATTTTGCATTATCATAATTTTCACTATGTTCTATTAATGTTGCTAAAACAAAATATATACTATAAAAAGTGCATAAAATTTACAATAAAATGATATAGAAATCAATGGTGTAGTTTTGTTTTGTTTTTCACAAATTAACTTTAAATATCTAAGAAAGATTGTCCACGAATGTATACAATTTTGCATTATCTTAATTTTGACTATGTTTTTGTCATGTGGCTATAAAAATAATTATACCATAAAAAGGTGCATGAAAATTACAATAAAATGATATACAAAACCAAAAAGTGCGAATTTGGAACGAAAGAATTTGAAAAGTGACTAATGAAAAAATGTGCTATCCCCTTAAACCTACAACTTGGTCTTTAACAAAACTCACACGCACGTATATATATATATATATATATATATATATATATATATATATATATATATATATATATATATATATATATATATATATATATATATATATATATATATATATATATATATATATATATATATATATATATATATATATATATATATATATATATATATATATATATATATATATATATATATATATATATATATAAGAACAGGTTGTATTTGGACTTTACCAATTACACTAGGCATCAAATTTTAACTTTTTGTTTGTTACAGACATGTGAATAGGTGCTTCTAATTAGTTCGAGAGCACTAAATCCGAATTTCTAAAGCAAAATTCTCTATCACGTCTAGATTTTGTGTAATGACCCTCCTCCCTCTTCGCTATTTATTCCGATTAATAAATATGTAAATCTTTTTATTTTTTAATTTTTTAATTTTTAAGCAAAAATATGTTAAAAGTGGGGGACCTTCCTTCTTTATTCTAGCTTAAGACAGACTGTGTGCAGCATTGGCGAAGGTCCCCCCCCCCTGCTTCCTAAGTTATGAAGATTTTATTGTATTGATTAAGTTTGTTATGAACTAAAAGTTTTAAGAAACTTTGCTGTAGGCTTCTCGTTTTTCTTTTGTGAGGCATCAAAGTTTGTTTTGTAAAGACCATCAATAATCCCCCATCATATTTGGATTCAATTTTCCTTGGTACCTCGTCTCCATAACCAAAATTTGTTGATATAAACGTTCACCATGTTCATCACTAACCTCTCCCAGATTTTCAGGAAACAAATCGAGATGAGAATGGAGAAAATGCATTTTAAGTGACATTCTACATCCCATCTTTTAATTGGCTTCCAGCATATTGTTTACTATTTCTCGGTAATTTAGAGATTTAAAATTGCCGAGAAAGTTTTCAATGACTTCCACAAAGCATGTCCATGCTTTGCGTTCCTTTTCATTGAGACACAAAGTGAAGGAATCATCAGAAACAACTCTGTGATTTTGTGGTCCAGTGAAAACTCCAGCTTCTATTTTTGCATCAGTTAATGATCCTTTGAATTTGTTTTTCAAATATTAAAAGCCTTCACTTCTTTGATCCATACCCTTTACAAAATTCTTCATTAACCCTAATTTAATGTGAAGAGGTGGAAGATGAGCTTTTGGGGGATCTACTAAAGCATCATGCTTAACATTATGTTTGCTAACAATGTGTTCTCTGGCTGGCCATTCTCGCTTTTTATAGTGATTTTTATCATCTCTGCTATCCCATAGACATAAAAAGCACATGTACTTTGTGTATCCCAACTGTAACCCAAGAAGAAGTGATGGGGAATTTGAAATAAACAATTTTAGATTTGTTTTTCCTTGAAATTCTAGTCACATTTGTTAGGCAGAAATAACAATCATCAAAGTGATTTGAGGGCTCACACCATAAGAAAATCAAATGGCATTGCCTTCCTCTTTCCATTTAACCAAGCTGTCAACATTGTGTTAGACTGTGTGCCGTAATTATGAGGGGCCCAATCTTTATCCTGGTCTCCTATTTTGCATCCAAAATAGTATCTGTAGGCTTGCTTCATCGTCCTGATGTTTCTATTTTTCTCCATAATGCCACTGGTGTGAATTGCCCACAAGCATAACAAAATATGTTGGGGCCTGTTTACACATTCGGGTCTAAAACTTGAAGCCATGACAAGATTTCAAATACTAACTTGAGCAAGCAAACGATACACAATGTGAGATCCTTATCAGAGCAAAACTTTGATGAACGTGGTATCTTCTTTACCAGTTACCAGTTATCAGTAGCAGAAAAGTTATCACAAATAAGTATGTATTAATCTGAAAATCTGAAGAAAAAAAACAGTAATTAAAATTCAATGATATATGAGCTTCAATATAGTCTACTTTATATATATATATATATATATATATATATATATATATATATATATATATATATATATATATATATATATTATTTAACACTCATAAATATATATTCCCTAAGTGTCTTTATAGCAACCCTACCTCCATTTTTTGATATCCGCATTCTATGAACTTTTTAATATAATATTTAAACAAATGATTAACATTAGTATATAAATGTACGATTTGAAAATGTCTAAACACTGTCAAATAATTTTGCTCAGAAGATAGCAAAACATGGTGTCACTTAAGATGTTATTTAATTTACTGTTATATTCTTCTTTGTTTAGAATGACGTATATCTTGGAGTTGTCAGCTTTTCTTAGGACTTTGTTGTTTGGTAGAGAGTTGATGGCCGTTCGTATCTCTGGTGTTATGAGTTTGCTGCTATTACACCTTCGTTTGATGGCTTCCACGTATAGTGGATCTTTTAGGTTGAGGTTAAGTTCAATGATAGATTATTCCTGTAATTTCAAGTGACACCACTAAATTTAAGCGAACGAAAAATGATCCAACAGAAGACTTAAAAAAGAAAAAAAATGGACAAATAACTAAAACTAATGCACTCATTGGAGGACTTCACTTCCAAAAGATTGTCGGCGATTATACAACAGGGTATCTGTATGGAAACGTCAAGATACATAAACAGAGCAACTCATCAAGGCCCATCATTTCTCAAGTCACTACACCAACGTACCGTCTAGTTAAAACTCTAAATGAAATAATAAACCGGAATCCCTTCAAAGTACAGCATAAAGTCTATAGAGGGGTTTATCGATATAATTCACTCAGCGAGACCGGTAGGACTAATAGCATTCCTTGATTTTGAAAGCCAGTTTACGAATCGGAATATCTCCCATACCATCGATATCATTATCCAAAATGTATTCCCCATCCTACTATTTCTCCACAAAATCTTGACCCAAACATCTTAAAAAATATGCTGAGGAAATGCACCAGGCGGATATCTATACCTATATCTACACCGTAGGAATATCTATACACACAAGTCGACGGAGTGGCTATGGGATCGCCTCTGGATCCGACCTTTACTAATCACTATATGTGTCAACTCCTCGAGAACATATTAGACAACATCGAAAATAAGCCACACACGTACTGCATATACGTAAACAACATCTACATCAACGTCCAAAATGAAGAACATCTAACACAAAACATAAAGCAGAAATTCGAGGAGAAATCTGTGTTGAAATACACTTATGAATTGAGCACGGACAATAAACTTCCTTTTCTGGAGGTTGAGGTACAAAGTATTAATGAAAAATACATCACAAAAGTATACAAAAAAGGTACAGACATGGGAAGATGCATCAACGCAGATGGTGAATGTCCCGAAAAATACAAAAAAGTGTAATTGGCTCATACATACGCTGAGCATAAAAATATTCTTCCACGTGGGAACTATTCCATCAAGAGATCTTCCGCGTTTAACAAACCTTTGTGCAGAACGGTCTCCCAAACAGCATGGTAGAACAACTTCAATCATTTTTTTAAAGAATGCAATTTCAATTCGCAGATAACACGGAAAGCAACCAGGAAATTAAAAAAATAACATCAAACTGTTTTATAGAAATCAAATATCATCGGCCTACAAAGTAGATGAAAAAAAACATCAAGGAGATTGTTAACCGTAACCTCAAAGTCAAAAGTCAAACGAACAAATTCAGCTTCTCATATCTAATAAAACGACAAAAGTTAGTAATCTCCTCATGAACAATAACATCTGCCAAGACTCCTCAAAACTGGAGTCTACCAACATAGTTTACGAGTTTAACTGCCCGCATGAAGACTGCAAGCTTCATAATAACTCTAAGTATGTTGGTATAACAACCACCACCTCTTCGAGGGGTTTAACCATGCATCTTCAAAATGGAACGCCTAAAAATCATATGGATAGCATACATAAGACTAACATAACAAGGGATATATTAGTTGAAAACATCACAATATAAATAAAAAAGGAAATCAAACTAGACTGAACATCTTAGAAGCCATCGTAATCAACAAAGAATGGCCAACCCTGAACACTTAAGCTACAAGTGGAATCAAAAATTTAAATTTTTCTATAAAATATCACCCGCCTGATTGGCCCGTTTCCCTTGACATTATCTTCAAGCAAGGAGGAATAATTACCCCCTAAAAACCCTTCGACTGATCACAGTGATAGAAAGCAGTTGTTTTATGCTTACTTCTGAAGAATCGTACGGCAATATTGCCAGTACCTATTCGGAACTTGGACACGAATCAAGATTTACCCAGAATAGACTTGACTGGACTCTACTTTGACTTCGGACTCAACCTCTGACAAATCTACCCTCCTTTCCTACACCCATATTTAGGGCGTATCGGCTAGAACGGTTAAGTCTCCCTAGATACCCACACAGGTAGGAGCCATAGCTGAACCGGGTGGCTAGCTTAGCGTAGGCTGAGCTAACCGCCCTAAAGACATTAGTTCATCCTCCATATTTAACATCAAGATCTCTGAGAACATGAAAAAGACACTCACTGAAGAAGTGCAAAGAGATGATAGCGAATCAGAACAAGAAAAAGACACATAGAGCGATGAAACAGAATCATAGAGAACCACAGAGGAGAACAATAAGAAAAACACAAAAGAAAATATGCGTAAAAACAAAAAGCAAAACAAGGAAATCGATCGAGGACGCCTCACCGCGCGACAGGACATCGGAAACAGAAGCCGCGAAATGCGAGACGGAAAAGAGTCAAAACTCGGCGAGAACAGAAAGGAAAAGCAGAACCAACAGAAAAAGATAAAAATAAATAATCATAAAAACTCCGCTCTCCCATAAAAAAGAACGCTTAATAACCAACAGACAAAATGAAGAACAGAAAATTAAGAATTCTAGAGACAGATACGAACGGATGGAAGGATAAAGAAAACACATGGAAATATATTCAAAAAAATAGATCCCGACATAATTCTAATATCAGATCAAGAAATTAACCTTGAGGCGCACACATTGAAAATATGGAACTATAACGTAATAGATTCTAACCACACAAACGAACAACACGACGAAGCAGCAATAGCAATAAAGAATGGAAGGGAGTACAAAACAAAACAAAGACTAACCAATCATGGTCAAAATGGAATTAACTAACATAATAATTGCAACACTATACCAAGCACCGCGACGCCCAAGTCTCCCGATCAATAATTTGTGAGAATATTTAATAATAGACTTGTAACTTTGTTTTGGGGAGACCTGAACGCAAGATGCACGTACACAGGATACAGGAACAGAAACTAAACAGAAAAAGGACCTACAAGCTCTCATAGACAGACGGATAGTAAGAAGACTGGGACCAGAGTACCCAACGCTTATTAAAGACAGAACAGCGACAAGTCCAGACATCTGCCTAGCAAACAATAGCATTCCTTTAACTACCAGATGGAACCTGTAGATGTTATATGCAGTGATCACACAGCAACGCTATTTACCGTGAATCAGCAACTAATACAAATACCCGCTAAAAGATGGAAGGCATACCATAGAGGAGACTGGGAAAATACAAAAAAGAATTGAACGACTACGCACCGAACAGATCAAATGAAGCTAGTTTAGAAGAAATCGACGACGAGTTGGAAAAAATAAGGACGCGAATACAGACGGCGGACGAAAACGCGATATCCAGAAGCATATATAAAACAATAAAATACTTTATATGGACAGACGAAATGAAAACTAAGAATGCAAAAATAAATTCGATAAACGAGGACATAATAATAAATGGAACATCAAGGGAAAAATACTGCAATCTGAGAATGAAGAGAAGGCAGCTACTAAGCGCAATGACAAACAAACAAAGAGAATATTGGGACATAGCCATTTAAACTATTGACAACGAGCTATTGCCCCGTGAATTGGGGCAAAAGGTAAAAAGAATGGGAAATACTAAAGTAAAAGAGAAAATAAAGATTAAGGACAAGAACGGACATTTAATCGAAGATGACCACGAGATGGAAAAATTGTTCAGGTAACACTGGAAAGGAATGTTCAACATAAACGAAGAGGAAAACGAAAACAATGCTATTGACTTCGAAAACCAAATAATTGACGAACTAAATGAACGGATTGAGAGGACTTTTCCATATCACTACATCGAAGAGGAACGGTATGCGAACGATGGATTTAATGCCAAAATCACAATCGAGGAATTAAAGAACACCATCTAAAATTTTAAACAAAAGCCCCTGGAAAATCGGGCCTTACCAGAAAAAAATTATATAGAAACACCAGATAATATACAGGACTAGATAATGAACTTGTTTAACGCCTGTATAAACGCATGATGAGTTAAAGATAGATAGTCAAGATAATATTCATACCGAAGCCAAGAAAACCACCTTCTGAGTTCGAAAACTTTAGACCTATATGCATTCTCGACTTCATCGGGAAGGTGTTTGAAAAAAAACCTTGAACACAAGATTAAATGAATATCTCACAGAAAACAACCTCTGAAATAAACAACAATTCAGATTTAGAAAAAAAAACAGGAACACGTAGATGGCCATCAGCGTGATTACAGAAAAAATAAGCAAAGTGAAAGGAAAGAAATGCAGTATGGATATTGTATGCCGGGATGTAGCGAAGGCTTTCGATAACGTCTGGTAAATATGCATGCAACATAAGATTTTAACTCTAGGAATGAATAACTACCTGGAGAGAATCTTATGCAATTATGTCATGAAAAGATATGCACACATAGACACAGAAAACTACTAAGGCGAAAGATTCAAACTTAAAGCGGGCCTAGCTCAGGAAGGGGGTCTAAGTCCTTCACTATACTCTGGGTATACGTCGGATATTCCCTCACCCAGCAACGAAGGCTGTGTAAACAAAAAATACGCAGATGATTTCATACAATTAATTTCCTGTGTTTATTAAAACCCAAAGATGCCGGACAGAATAACAGCCACAGAAGTTGAAACCCTAAATGAATATGAACGCAAATGGAAATTTAAACCAATAAAGATAAATTTAAAATTATACCCATGTATCGCAAAAAACTATCTTATGTCTACGTAGACGGAGAAAGCAAGATTTTAGGCCTAACAATTACAAGAAACACGTAACCAAATGAATAAACAAAGCACGAGGCATGCTAACTCTACAAATTGAAAAATCTAAATATGAAAAATAAGAAAAGATTTACCCAGCAATGATCCAGCCAACTTTGTTATATCCAATAATTGCCATTTATACGGTTTCAAGAAGCAATCTAATAAGAATGCAATCTATACAGAATACATAAGGCAGTATACATAATTACGAACACACGCTGATTATTGACGAAAAAATAGACTTAACGAAGCGAAAATAAAACCATTAGATAAAATAATTTAAAAAAAGAGCCAAGAAATTCATTGAAAAAACACAAGAAAAAATAGGAGTGGAATGAAATATTCAAATAGCAGGAGGAGCAAGATTGAGACAACATATGCTGTTTCCTAGTGTTATAAACAAAGCGGACCAAAGGGAAGAGGACGAGATTTACGTGCAAACCAAATACGGCGTCCCGATTGTGACAAAAATTCACGAAAAATTACAAAACTTACTGGATTGGACTTAAAACCAACAAAGAAAGACAAAACTAGCCAAAAAGTGCAAATGAACGGAGAAATGGAAATACAACATTAAATAAAGAAGAGGAAAACAAACAAATAAATAACTAAGGAACATGAATTCACACAACAGATACGAGAATTATGCAACAAAACTCAGAAACTCGAGTTAATAACATAGTAGGAAAATAAAGCAATGCTAACAACGGTTTGAACGCCTATCCCATACACACATAACATAAAAAACCCACAAAAATAAACAAACAGACATTGTAAGGGGATGCCCTCGAAGGGCCACCGTGGGGGGAAGATCCCTCGGAATTACCCCTCTCCCTTTTTCAAGACCACG
Source organism: Ceratothoa steindachneri (assembly GCA_963969495.1). Lineage (NCBI taxonomy): Eukaryota > Metazoa > Arthropoda > Malacostraca > Isopoda > Cymothoidae > Ceratothoa > Ceratothoa steindachneri. Next base: position 104,549,185 of record OZ018328.1, read on the forward strand.
TGTGCCTAGCGTGAGAATTTTAGAAAGATCGAGAAAGAATCAGTCCCTCGCTTGATCACCCGTCACAGCTGTATTTGCTTTCGGACGCCACTCGTCCACCCCCCACACGCGTCCGCGATAACAACGTGCGCTGCACAGCCCTTTTGTCTCTATCCCATGCTTTCCCCGAGGGGGTAGCCACATTAAACCTACCCCCATATCACGAGGCAAGTTTCACCGTGTGGACCGACTCGTTATCATGAAAAGCATTTGAATATACTAGCGCCAAGAATCCTCTTGGGACCGCCAGGCCCTGAGGCGTCTATTGGACCAGCCATCCGGCAATATAACCCGAAAGCTCATCATTTCTCGAGGAGATTAAAAGCCTGCCATTCACTCCATTCAGATTGCCGAATGTTTCCCGTGAACTTCTGTAACCCGTCGTCGAGTCGTTGTACTTCGTCGAAGATGTCGCCAGCGGATCTACCTTCGTTAAGCTTCGGCCCCTGTTCAAAGGAAAGCTATCGAGCCCCATTCTTCCCGTAGAGTTGTGCGGCCTTCTCATCTTCACTACTCTTTCAATATTCCCGTTCTTTCGAGACTGAGACTCCCTGCCGATCTGAAGAATCGCCTCGAGTTGAGATTACGTCTCTCTGGAGCAGATAAAATCTCAATCTTCATCACGAAGTAATCAAACGCCATCTTGGATTCCTCCTCGTCAGGACTCCACAAAGTATCTTCTTGAATACCTGCGCCGTTGTCTTCCAACCCACTCCAATTCGTCCACACTTGAAAGTAAAGCGATCTTGTATTGTCATCCCCAGATTACCTCGTTAATCTTCACATAATTCATTTAACTACCTTTATTAAGTAATTTGTTCACCTCTTTTGTATATATATAAATTGCCTCCTTTTATTATATATATTAAAATTATATTTAGGGGTAATGTTCTTTATATATCCTTTGAACTGCAACCTGGCAAGCCATTAGTCAAAACTCAGTCAACCGTAAATCGCACTCTTTATTAATCGCCCTAGAACATATCTCAAGCGGCCTTTGGTCAGTTGTCTGCCCGTGCGAGTGTACGACTCTCTGCGCCGAGCTAGTCTACAGAGGCATATCTCGAGAGACATACTTTCATTCTCACTTATTTCGAACTTAACTAAAAAATAGTTTATAGTACAGAGATTAGCGTGACCTCTATGCAAACTTGCACCTCTCTGCAAACTTCCAACTTCTTTCCACTTCAATTATCTTCCTCCTTAACCGATATCCAAGTTGGGCCAAACACTAACACTAGGGACAGGTACAGCAAATAGTAACAATTCAAAGATGAGAAGAGATAAAACACCGTGGTCTGGGTGCGACGTTAAACAGGTCCACAGACTAACTAGGGCAACTTTCAAGCCTTTGAATTTATTTCAGTCTATCCTATCCTTATTTTTTCTTCGTCCCCTTCCTCTCTTCCCCTCCCCGGGGCTCTCTTCCTTCGGTGCCTTCAAGCCCCGAGGGCGGAGGGTGGCGGGGAACCTCAGTGAAACCAGGCCTCAGCCCGCCTCCCCGACCGGGTCCCTCCTCCTGGAGGAACCGGTCTTTGCACGAAATCTATAACTTTCTCCCTCACTTTCTCTTTAAAGAACAGCTAAAGCTACTCTGAAGATGATAGCGTAAGATCGAAAGCTCAGCAATTAAAAATTTGCTTTTACCAATCACAGTAATTCAGAAAAGAGAGATGAACGTAGGAGAGGTAATCTACCATCTATGTACAAGATGGACAAAAGAAGACAATAAGGAAAATAGAAAGTTTCCAAAGAAAATTAATTAAGGCTAAATGCATAATGGTCTTTACATTAATATATGTATATATATGTATATATATATATATATATATATATATATATATATATATATATATATATATATATATGTATATATATATATATATATATATATATATATATATATATATATATATATATATATATATGTATATATATGGTCTGAAGAAATTGATAGTAGAAGACACAATAACAAAGTGTTAAGGGTTGAGGCATGTGTTACGATTTTTCGATTTTTATAAAAATCGACATATCTGGACACAGCAGCGAAAGTTGAATTTCTACGAAGGCCATCGTGTGTCTTTTCTCTAAAATGAAGAAATGCAATCCAATATTATTGTGAATAGTTTAGGTGGAGTAGTGAATTGTAATCCTTTTTAATTAGAGCCTAAATTTTACAATTCATGTTTGGCACTCAAAATCCGCAAAATCGTTGTATTTATATAGAAGAAGATATAAATCTTGTGAAACAATAGTAGGAATAGAAGTTGAAGAGGGTATAAGCAAAGATCTAGTTATACGGGGTGGGGTGACCCAAAAATAACGGGCCCCAAATTTCGATAGGCCTCATTTCTTAATTTTCTGCAAGGATTGAATGAAACTTTAGTGATAACTAGTTTATTGTGTTTAAAAACATCATATCAAAACACGAAAGTTTTTAGACTTTTCTTCTTTATTCTAGAGCACGTGTTCGAGATAACCTCCATTTAGCTCGGTGCATTTCTTGAGGCGCAGCACAAAGTTGTCCATGACTTATTTAAAAATCAACTGACTAATGGCTCTGATCTCCTCCCTGGTGGCTTGTTTAAGTTCCGTGATGGTCCTGGGTCTCTCTGCGTACCCTCTGTCTTTAAGGTAGCCCCAGAGAAAAAAATCTGGAGAGCTAAGGTCTGGGCTGTGAGGTGCCTACTCAAAATTAGTCTTGAGACTGATCACGCGGCCACCAAAGTTCTCTTTCAGCCAATCTTGGGACAGGTTTGAGGTCTGAGAGCTTCTTCCATCTTGTTGGAACCAGAACTCCACCATAAGCAACGGGAACAGGGTCTGCAGCTCCTTCTTGAAGGTTTCGAGGACCTCAACATACCGCTTCTTGGTGACTGTCACTGTTGCGCCAGATTCCTCAAAGAAGTATGGTCCGATGCTGCCTCTGGCTGAGATTGCAGGCCATACCATGAACTTAGGAGAGTGCATGGGCTTGATTGCTACCTCATTTGGTCTGAAGATCCCCCAGAAGACATTTGTCCTCGAGTTTACCTTTCCTTCAAGATGAAAGTGAGCTTTATCTGAAGTCCAAAGGAGGTTAAGGAAAGTTGTGGTCTCCTCAATCTTCTCCAATATCTTGATTGCCATAGCCTTTCTTTGCTCCTTGTCTGAGGCTGTAAAGGTCTGCTTCCTCTGTATTATGTATGGGTAGGCCTTTACATCCATTACTAGCACTCTCCTGCAAGTCTCACGGGATATACCGAGGGACTGACTTCGCTTGCGCACAGAGCGTTTTGGACTCTGCTGAACTGATTCTCTCACGCTCTCGGCCAGCTCAGCTGTACGCTTCGTGGGTCATCGTGAATGGCTTGGACGGTTGTCGCTGGCTGCATTGAGGTTCTAAACTGTCCCATAGTTCTCGAAGTGGTCCACCCAGTCCTGAATTCTGCTCTTGGAGGGGGCTTTTTCACATTCGAACTGATGCACGAAAGATCCTGCACTTTCTTGAACGAGCCTGTCTTATAGTAATTTTTGTCGCAGTATATTCTTTCCTGGAGCTCCTATTGAGATCTACTTGTGTTCACAGGCGTTGCTTCTGTCATGTTCTGCAAAGTAAGAATGATTAGTGAATGAATGAAGGATATATCACAAAAAGTGTGTGCATGCCCGTTGGGGGGAAGGTCATTGCTTCTTTCTCAGTAACTCGCTTAATTCAAGTATGGCCCTCATCATTATCCTTCCCCCATTCCTAATCAAACAACCTAATCTATCACTAATAAACGAGCGAAGATCTATTGAAAACATCATCAATTTTGTTTTAAACTTGAAATCAGCTGTAGGTTAATTTTAAAATTGAGTAAAGCTACCAATCTTGCGATAGGCAAAAAGATCAAATCTCTCGCAGGTAGGAGAGACTGGACAAAAAAAATTATGACCTGCAAATCGCACCAAAGATCCTAACAAAATAATATCGCTACATTTCGTGCACGAAACTCTTCATACCCAAGACGTATCCGAGAAAAGTCGAGATTTTAGGCTCATCATCAATATACATGAGTCGATATTAGCCTTCTCTGGTAACTTGAATTATCCACCTGCGAATTTCAATTTATCTCCGTTAATAATTCCCCATTCCAGAGTTGGATTCGCTTCAAGAACGTCATTGCTGTCTTTGACGTCATCGAAAATTTATATATTTAGGTATTCTTGCTTTCAATCCTGACACGGGATTCCACTTTCTTGCATTGTGAATAAAATCCTCAAAGACACTTAGATATATCTTGTGACGACACTCCTTATAACACCCTTGCTTATTATCAAAATTGACCAGATACTTTCCCAAGGTTCATTCTCATAAAAATTTTATGCTTCCTGATAATTAAATAACATATTTTGAATTTTGCTTTTTTTTCAAAACGCTTATTTTTAACTCCTTATCTACATATGTGTTAGACTAGCTTTCACGGAACACAGGTAATTTTTAAAGCTTTATGACCTATTTTTTTCAGCTGACAAAACTTCTCATTATCTAGTAAGGGAGTAGTAGTAACCAGTGTATACTGTTACACCTGCCACCCCTCTCGGCCTGAGTGCCAATAGAGAAGGCCTGTCTCACTTTATCCAATTAAACTCTTTGACCGAGCCTGGGGGAGCTGGTATGCTTCCTTTTTGCCCCCACAATTTCTAAGCATATCTCCTCTTTTTTTCCTCTACCTAAAATTAAGGCCCCACAGGGGGATCTCTCTATAGCTAGCTAAACACGGTACCAGGAGGGGCTTAGCACATCCTTACGCCCACACCCACTTCCAGGGTATGTGAATAATAGGTGGTCAGCCACCTTACTCTTTCGTGGATTCGATATTTCTGGTCCTCTATATTACATACACTAGACTGCTCCTTTACACAACCTTTCCTCTGTGTTAGTGACACCGCACTCTGCCATGAACTCCGTAAAATGAGTAGTCTATGTGAAAAATCTTGTTAGCTACTACTTGGAAGATATTACACAAGGGCTAATCAATAAGAGAGCGTTCAAGGCACTATGTGTGATGAGAAAACAGGTAGTGCCTTCGTCATGCACTACGTTCTTCGTCACGTTTGATTGTGATGGTCTCCCTGAATTGGTACGTGGAGGCTTGTATTGCTACCGAGTCAAAAGCATTTGGGCCATTGCTACAATTTCTAACGCTCCTGCATACGAAAAAGACCCTCAGACGTGGTAAGTCTGGTTAAAACTGCCAAAATCATTACATGATAAATCTATTTGTGTAAGGATAACTGCGTGTGAATCACAGCGAGTCACACCCGGCTTCGTCGAAGCAATGTGACTCGTATCTATTCGAGAAAAGGTCCTGGACGCTCAGTCTGGAACCCGATTCTCCTTCAGAGAGGCTAAGAAAATGGTCTTGTTGCCTCCAATAAGAGCTATACCTTTATTTACCTCTCAAATGAAGAAAGCACCTTTTATTCTTGGCCTCTCCAAGCCTACGAGCACGGTAGATACTGCACCCATTCAGACTCCTATGGATTCTATCTCTCTCTGGCACTACCCTAGAAAAGCTGGAAGCAACCTGGGCTTGGGCCCGGTCCTGGCTAAAACTAGGCAGCTATGCCCACTAACGCGACCTCTTCGAATAAAGAAAAGCGGTCGCACGCCTCCACTTAGTAGTCAGACTGAGGGGAGTCAAACTCCGCGAAGGTAGTCATGAGACCATCACCGAGGCCTCCTAAGACTGCCCACGAAGGAATGGCAATAACCAGGAAGCTCCGGCTCTTGTGCTCTGGGAAGACTATATCTTACAAAAGAGGAGAGGAAATGAAGCTCGTATTAGTAGTCATGCCCCCTTCAATAAGACCTCTAAGGCTGTGGCGCCTTCAGCGCTTTCTACAGCTAAATGTTGCTGTAGTTATGTAAGAGACTTCAAATTAAGGATTGCCCATGCAACCCCTTTGAGCTCAGCTTGGAGGGAGATTTTCCTCCAATGGATTTACCGTGGATTTCGATCTAACTGGGAATAACATGAGAGGCTTGCCTTTTCCCACTGTGTTCTAGCTATTTGCCTACAGGAAACCATGTTGGGTCTGTGCTACCTGCCCACACTCCTGGAGTATGGGGATTTTGCAACACCACCACCAATGACATTAAATAACTGGTTTTAAATAACTCCTTACCGAAATTGGCAGTGTATCGCCACCTTAAAAGGAGTTATATCAGTTTGGCACGAAAGTAATGTCCAATTTAAACAGTATTTATTAAAGTAGTATTTCTTGTTATCGTTTAGGAATGCTATAATGAGTAATTACACCTTTTTCTTTTAGATTATAAAAAAAATTGTTTAGAATCTTTTTCAGTATTCAACCCTATGTCCTTCCATATAAATATCACTTTAGAATGTTTTATTCTGTGAATTTCATAAAAGTTCCAATGAAAGTACAGCGACAAAATCCATCCCGAGCTTTATGGGGATGATGCAGCATTAAAAGAAGTTGCATGAGGTGGCTTTCCCTTTTCCGAAGCTGGTATTTCATTCCAAAGGATTCTGATTCCAAGGAGTTGGAAGATTTTTTCCCAGCTAATCCTCCTTAAATTTCTATGAAACTCGCAAAGGAATTTAACGTAACCAATACGACTGCCCTACGCCAACCGAACAAAATTGGTAAGGTTCCAGTGCTTGAAAAATTGGTCCCACACGAACTGTCCACGGCGAATCTGCAACAGCGTGTTGCTTGATGTTAGTCATTGTCTTCACAACACCTTCAGGCACCATTTTTGGACAGGTTTGTTACTGGTGATGAGATGTGGATCCCTTATTATAACGTTAAATGCCGCCATTCGTAGATCAGTCAAGGAAAGAGAATTTCTCAACAACCGAGAGGAGAACTTCATCCAAACAAGATAATGTAAGTGTATGGTGGGATATTGAGGGAATAGTTAATTACAAACTGTTATACAACAATCAAACAATATATCTTAATCTCTAATGCATGCAACTTTGTCGTTTAAAATCTGCTTTGGGTCAAAGGGATGTTATCCTCCATTACGAAAATGCACGTCCTCACACAGCTCGAACGACAAAAGATCTTTTGGAGGAGCCCGCTCGTGAATTTTGCTTCTTTCTTCATATTCTTCTAACTTTGCTTATTCTGATTATTATTTGATTTGGGCATTACACAACCGTTCGTATAGTCTTAGATTAACATCGAGAAAAGAAGTTAAAACCCAGTTGGATTCATAATTTGCAACATAATCTAAAGAATTTTACAAGATTGGAATTTATAAGCTTGTTGACATCGTATTAGGTTCTAGATAGCAATGGATGTTATGTTTATTATTAAATATTTTCATATTCATATTTTTTAATTTTTAATATATGCCCTAAAATCTGACATCGTTTTCATTCCAACCTATTTTTTTCAGCGTATATTCCACCGTCAGCTGAGTCCAAATCGACGAACTTCCGCCGCGTAGTGGCACGGTTGCTGAAGCTCTTTCTCTTCCTAAAAGATCTGACCGGTAGGGATTCCCTCTAAGAGGACTATACGATTAATCCTAATTAAAGTGCTCCAAATTGGTATCTGAAATCATTGTACTAATCATTGTCCGAGAACCGCTTCATTTTCATATCTAGATATGGTTCTTTTCTTTCTGGACGTCCAGCATGATTTTGACTGGAAGATAGTCGTTACCCTTTATTGTAGTTACCCATTTCCTATCTAAATATCATTTTCTGTGCCGCTTACGCCCGAGAAATCACTTGGGTGGTGCTTGGAGAGGGCCCCTTAGCCAGCATTTTAAGAAATTACTGATCCCTCTATCTCAGTCAAAGAGTACAGGTCTGTAAATGAGGCCGTTAGATTTTTCTTCAGTACCCTCATAGATGTAGCCCTGACTATCGTGCGTAGAAAGTTTGGCAATTTTGCACATCGTACGCTTCCTTGGTATTCGGCCGAGTGTGAGACGGCCCTTAGAGAGAAGCGAGATGCCTTCCGTTTATACAGCAAATAGGCACGATGTTATTTTTATTTGTAGGTTTATTTAACTCCATAACGATAAGGTATAGTGGAAACTATTTACAACATTAGTATTACTGGAAGTTGCCCTCGCTAGGCGCTATGTAGAAGACTTTTTGATCTCCTTTGGTGAGGCTCAGATGACTAATCTGCTGCATCGCCATCTTCAAGCATTGGAGCGTAAGGGTTTCGTTTATCTTTGTCCAAAATTATGGTGTTGTTCGTTAGCCATCATCAACTGCTTCACCCAGACCCGGATTTGAACCAGAAGGGAGCTCCTTATGATGTAGTAGAGTTACACCGGAACGTTGTGGTCTGTTGACCCTGCGCCATGGATATTCTTTGTTCCGTGACTTCCTGCCGTTTGAGAGATGATATAGCTAACGCTTTACTGATTTGCCGCTTGACTAGCGATGTGAGTTTATGTATCCGCAACCTAGTATTAATAATGGAAGATAGAATCTACCACCAATTTGGTCTCTGGTTGTCAGTGCCTTCCGCATATCCCTGATAGAGACCCTGCTTGTCGATGATTGGGAGAGGCCGCTTGCTCTGCACCGTACACAGGGCCATTATGCGCTTGTACGCGTGGGCCGGGCTTCTCCCTCACTTAGCAATGGCTCTCATCTCATTCGCGGCGGATCTCGATGGTACATATGCCGCACTAAAATGACTATCATACCATAAGCCTGCTGGGTTTAACGTAAGAACTCGATGTAGCTTTTTGTCCGCTGGCGCCTCTGGTTCTAACCAGGACGGCACCCTGGAAAGTACCATGTTTGAACATTTTCGCCACTCCTCCACGCTCCCAAAACTTCTACAGTAACGAGAGTATTGCGTTATAATTTCTTGGAGCACACGCCGTGGCATCTTGATGCCGTGCCAGGATACATGGATAGTTTCAAATCTGAAAAGAGTGTCATCTTTCACGCCGTTTCCCCTCTGTTTGAATCCTGGGGCGCGTTACTGGACACTGAGTTTGTCCTTTTGGACTAATTGGTTCAAATACACAGCTCCCTATTAAAGGTACGCGTTGTGCTTAGTTTGAAGACCAAATAGTAGTTTATAAAGACTCGCACTGTACTTTGAGTGCCATCGAGGCTTGGTAATCTCCACACCCCTGTTTTGCCTTATCACTGACGTCACGGCTGCCACTAACCGGAAGGATGACGCTATTGCCTACTGATGGGTTCATACACATGTAAGGGTTGCAGGAAATAAGCGAGCTGATGAGAGTACCGACAGACTTTAAGAACTGGAAAACCAGCCCAGCGCTTTGCTCTTCTCTATTTTGACAACATGGAAGAAATCAAATCACCCCTTCGGGCTGCCTGGGAAAGGAAATGTGAGACAACCTAAGATAGCTTAAATTTGAGTGTCATCCCTCTGTGACTTCTTTCGTATACTGCTTCAGCTCCTTTACGGCCATATCCGAATCGGGCACTCTCTTGTTGGCGGTCACCAATGGGGAACTACCCTTGAATTAAAACAATAAATCCTTCCTCTTTACTTGATTTTGCGTCATTGTAGAATAAATGAATACAAAATATCAATTTCTTTCTCTTTTGTTGATGATCTAATACTTTCCCGATAATTCCCATTAGGAAACAGCTTGAAATATGTTGGAGAATCGAATTTATATTGGGCTACTTTAGTAAATATCAATGAAAAGTTTTGTTAACGATAAAATAAGTGGCACTACTAAAATTAAGTTTTATCACCTTGTATGCTATTCATTTAGTAGATAAGAACAAAGAACAAATTATGAAAATTCAAACTTTTGAAAATAGATTTTATAGAACTATATTGGGTCTAAATTAAAGCATATCAGCGAGGTTTCTAAGAGAATAAATTAAGATATCATTAACAGAAACGAAAACTTATGGGAGATAAATTAATGTACCTCCTAGTTACTCATGTAAAAAAATTATAGGTAGACCTAAGAAGTGGATATATTTGAAGCACTTGAAAATAACAAAAGATGATTTAGGGGTTAAATATATTTTAATGCTTTCAAAATTAATTTAAATCACATGATATGAGTAGGTTACAATTTATGGTAAACGAATATGGCACTTAAACAAACCTTAGCTATATAAAGAAAATGGAGATACATGAATGGTCTTTTGCAATCTCCTTCTTTTCTTATGTTCTTATGTAATACATGTAGTAATACGTTTTCTCCGTAGTTGCTCTTCAAATGACAGTCAAATACATGCAATCAAATGCATTAGATGCCCGGATAGAGAGCTTCGTAGAGGTTGATATCAAAGCGACTACTTGGCGTAGAGTGAGGGTGGCAGTGAGTGTTGTGTAAATAACAATTGAGTTACCTTTCTCTTGTGTCCAGATTAAGAGTGCCTTGAACAGCGTTAATTTGCTAGGTGCTGTCATTTTTTAATTCGTCATATTATTATCTTGATTGATTATTCCATCTTCCTTTTGTTGAGCTGGCCTACAATGCTTAACTTATAAGCCACCATGAAATGTGGATGGTAGCCGAGTGATTTTGAGTATTGTTTCGGAGAAGGATGGGAAATGGACAACACGTTTGAATTCATACCAATTTAAACGGGTATAATTATTTTAAAATCTTGTTACGGTTTATTACACTTCAAAATATATTGTTATTCCTATTAAGGAGCTGCTATTTATGTAAAGCCGTAACATATAGCTTTGGAAAGAGTATAGCACAGATGAAAGCTCTTCTCACCCACCTCATACCAGCCTCTGCGTGCACGACGGATGAGTAGAAAAGATACATGTTTGGGTGGAGAAAAAGGATACACTAGGAATTTTAATAGTAAAGTGACAATCTTTTAAATTGGAGGTAGAGAACACTTATGAAAATTATTTGTCAGCGCAATTACGACGATCTAAAATCAAAGCATCTAAATTATCATGCTTTTATACGAACGCGAACGGTTTGAGAAATAAGGTCAACGAATTAAGAGTACTACTTACAACAAAAAGTTTGCTCTTAGAAAAACATGGCTCGAAAGTTCTATCGGGGATTTTATCGAAGAGTTCACTTTTCGACTTATAAAGTGTTTAATAATGATATGATTTAAATAAAAAGAGGTAGTTTTTATTTTGCTTAAAAAATGTCAAATGAGCGAGTGAAAATTTTAAATAGAAATATAGCATCAGATATTTTATCTTTTGAGATCGCCACCAAGTGGTTTTAAAATTAGCGTCTGAGTTGCCTATAGGCCACAAAGACAAGCTTAAAATGTAAACAAAAAATTAGCCTTTTTCAAATATTAGCTGTTCTATGCGGATATGTTGAATTCCCGAGCGTAAAATTCGCCAGCAGAGTAACTAACAGTGAAAGAGAGGGTCCTGTGTAATCTATCATAACTTTCTATATCAAGAAGTAAATGAGTCGACGAATGAACACAAAGTTTTTTCTATTTAATTTACGACCGAAGAAAAAAATTGAATCTATTAATTAGGAGAGACTAAATTGTAAAGTATTTATTGTCTCAAAACTTAATAAATGATCCACAGCGTGGCCTTATACGTCAGCGCCCGTGTCTGAACAATTTGCTGGATTTCCTTTAATGAACTCGTCACTACCTTTGAAAAACAAAGCTGTCAATCGAAATTTTCAAAATGTGTTTGATACTGTACTTTATAAAATACTTTTGATAAAGTTAAAGCATATGGATTAAGGGCAATATACTTTAGTGGATTAAAAACTGGTTAGCAGACCGGAGGTAAGAGTGGTGATTAACTTGAGTTGTGCATTGGTCACTAATGGCATCCATCAAGAATCCAATATTTGAACTTTGGTTACTTATAATCTATAATACTGATCCTAACAAAATTTACTATCCATAATTTCAAAGTTTTCGAATGATACAAAATTGGGTAAGATACAAATATTTATGCGACCTCGAAAATTTACAAAGCGATTTTGGATATTGTAAATTGGCAGATGAGGTATCTTAATTTTCAACGACCCAAGTCTTCTAAGCATCCTAAAAATCAATCAGAGTTCTGACGTAAATAAATAGGAGTTTTTCATTTAAATCAAAAATTATTATCCTTCCATTATAGAAAGTGCTTGATAGACGTCCTTCAATTTCGGTCTCTTCCTATGCAAAAGGACAAGAACAAAATTCATCCCTGAGCTTACCACAATGCCAGCTTTAAGTTTAGCATCGGTTTACTTTGCACCAAATTTCTCTTTGAGATACTGGAATCTAGCAGAATCATGGGCCATTGCTTTAACAAAATTCGTGATAAGGCCAAGTTTGATATGAAGTGGTGGTGAAAGGTAGATCTTCTGTGGATGTACCAAAAGCATGTGCTTCACATTGTATCGGCCAACTATGTGTTCTTCTCTTTCGGGCCACTCTTTGACAATATAATGATTCCTGTCGGCACAGCTGTTCCATAGGCACAGGAAACACATATTCTTTGTATATCTTAGCTGCTGATTCTAAAAAGTAAATAAATTACCTTTATATCATCACATATATTCCACTTATGATGCGAGCAATAACACCTTCCAAAATAAATTTCATTGAGTCATATGTCTCTATCATACCTCTTATGTATAGAAGGCAGCTAAGGCCTCATGGTGTTTAAGGAAAGTAGATATTTTTACACCGTCCTCTAGAAGATTCCATTGCTGTAGTCTGGAGCCCAACAGTTCTGCGTTCTCATTTGACAATGACAAATCCCTCACCAAAGCATTCAATCTTTCTTTATTTATCAACTGGATCTTCTTTTCCTTAGAATCATCCTCATAAATTTAATCGTCATTTTTATCCTTCTCTTCAGGCAATAAATAATCTTCTTTAACCTCATTAGCTGATAGAGGAACTGGGATTGGCATCTCCATATTATGGGGAACTGGTTTTATAGCTGACTTAGAATCTGGATATACAATTTTTAACTTGTTCTTATTTGAGAATCCCGCAATATTTGTGATACAAAAGTAGCAATCAAAAACATGATTTGTTGGCTCACGCCACACCATTGGTACAGCGAAAGGCATATCCTACCGTTTCTCATTTAACTACTGTGTGAGCCCCGTATAACACACAGTACAAGATTTGTGAGGTGCCCAAGGCTCGTCTTGGTCACCAAATTTACAAGCAAAATAATAATTGTATGCAGTTTTCACTCTTTTAGCTAAATTTTTCTGCTGGTTGCTTGGAGTTATCTTCCATAGATATAACAAAAGTTGTCTGTGTTATTTATACATCCTCGTCGATTCATGTTTTTAACTTAGTTTGTATATACTATGTTATATACTTTTGTACAATCTTACTTCATTTACAAATTAATTGAGAGATAAATCTGAAAGAAAAATGCAATTAATCACTGTATGTAGATGCCGTTTCAACACCACTACTATAATAGCTAAATTTGACAACGTAATAAAGCAGGAGTGTAACGCAGGAACCAAAAATTTACAACACATTTTCTTAATACGGTAGCCAAAGCAAAACTGCCCATATGTGTAACTAAAGAGTATGTGTGTAACTCAGGAACCTTACGTGCTAAAACAATTCTGATTACAGATTCGGAAGCAGCATATTCGATTTAGTATAAATTATGAGCTTATACCCAAGTAGCAAAATCATTGTTGACTAGTGTATAATTGTGCAGCAATTCGCTATCTTTGCAAAGGTTGGCCGACTAAAATTGCATTGGGTACGACAGATAGGTCGCGCCAAGGTATAAAAGACCAGCACAATTTAATTGTTTTGAAAAGTGAACTACTTCTTACTGTAACTTCCCAGTCACCGAGCTTTTTCTTTGTCTTAACACACTCTGGTGAACTTTAAGACGCTGCTAATCAACACGCAGAAGTTTTTCTCAGTGTTTTTAACCTCTACTAAAGAGCAGTCTGACCGGGGTTCACAAGTTGAAATGCATCTGGCACGCGTCCGACCACTGCCCTCTGCGGCACTGCTCAGTCTCAACTTCTGGACGTTTTCGGCTGATGATACACCACAACACATTTTAGTGTCGTCTACAAGCACGGCTGACTGGTACCTTCTCTATATCATTGAAATTGATAAAGAACAGAGCGCCTAACACAGAGTCTTGGGGAACTCCGCTCCGAACAGATAATCAGTAAAAGGCCTGGCTGCTTATCCCAACCCTTTGCTGCCTCCTCCCGTCAACCAGTTCTCAATCCAGTCCGCAATTTTTCCGCTAATATGCGACACTCTGTCCGAAAGACAAAAGCCTCCCTTGGGATACTTTATCTAACGCCATTAGAAAATCCAGTAGTAAGAACAATGAAGAAACAATATAATAATATCAAACAATGTACTGGTTTTAGTGTATTCACGTTTATTGACACTATCACAGATAGAGAATGTATAAACACTATAATTTTCGTGGCACAAATGATGCGACGCCATGTCCTATTAACATGGAGTAACGAGACCTTCGGTCACCTGAAAAAGAAAATTAAAACAATATTTAGAAGGGGGTGACAAGACTTTCGTACCAGCTTGTACATAAGCCGCCCGTCTACGACCTTTCTCTCCCATCACGTGATTAGTTTCCCACACATCTTCTGCCACCCTTCTGAATTAAACCAAGACTCTCAAAAATGCTCATCAATAGGTGTTAACCAGTAGATTATAAATGATTACTTATAAAAAGATGTTGAACATACCTTTTTTTTCTGAAAGAGATTTATATTCTAAAGATTAACATAAGATCTGTATAATTAATAGGTGTCATACAATTTATCTTTAAAAGCTACAGTAAGTTCCCTAAATTTATATTTACAATATTACTAAAGCCACCTGCGTGAAGGTAAGGAAAAATAGTCCGCCTGTCTGTCATTCGCCACGTCTCGTAAAAGCCGAGTCAGCCCGGCTCGGCACGTCTGGCCTGGAAAGCTCTGCACCCGAGAGTTGGGGGGGGGGGGGAATGCATCGGGTGAAAAACGCAATGTTTATTAGCGTTGTTGCGTTCAGACCCCACTTCCGTCTAATACATTTAGGGAGTGCTGTAAAGTGAGGAGTCAGAAGGAGCCAGCAAATGGCAGAAGTAGGAGCATCGGCTAGTCTCAAGCGTCCTTCTTCCCCACATCCTCTCACCCCCACAGCGTAGGCAGCATTCATTGGAGAAGTTGGGAAAATTCACTTCCCCTAATATCAGCACGTTCATAACAAACCTTTCCTCATTTTCGTGTAGTTGATCTCGTTGGTTTTCACTTCTTAATTATCTATTAATAATATTATTAATAATAATGACTTTACCATGATAGTTTAAAGGCAAGCGAAAACAAATTTATTAAAGATTTTGGGGGTTATTTACTTAAAAACATCAAGCAAAAACGAACGTGGGCATCGCCGCCATAAAGTAGGAGACGAGAGATTGATAAAGGAAGTAGTGTAGGAAGCGAAAATGTGTGGCTGATACATAAACCGGGGGGTCTAAAGAGGGTGGTGCGCAACTCTCCACAATTTACTCTGGCCCCACAACTGAGGTAGATCCACCCGCTAGTGTTAGGGTAGAGAGAGGGCACGCGCTCTCTAAGAAGCCATGCTAAAGTCAACACCCACTTGCTGGAATTTGATTTTAAAAAAAAGGAAATCCAACGAGGACATGAGATGCAGTGTGAGGACAAGAGGGTAATAACGAAAATGGTGAAGTTAAGGGAATCATTTGTTTAAAAAAAAAAAAAAATTAAAGATGGCATCTTCTTTACAGGGTTTTGAAAAAGATGGCCGTATTGAAGATTGACATGACCGAAGTGAAAGAACCGTGGAAGAGCACGCAACTCTCCTGATCCTTCCTCTGCAATGAAGGTACGACCCCATTTCTCATATGTAAAACCCTTTCAGGAAAGGTGGTCACAAGAGTCCCTACTTGAGCGCCCTCTTTATGTGGCAAAGGTGGCTGTGACATGTATGGCATTAGCCCCCATTGTCTCCGAGAGTGCCACCCATTTATTGAGCCCGTTCGCCCTCTTTGAATAAATAATTCAATACATAGGCACGAGTCTCAAATGCTTGGATGGCTCTTGTCGCCTTCCGAATGAAGTAATCAAGTTTTTGTTCGCCATTTACGATCCCTGTAAACAAGAGGAATTGGGTGTTTTTGCAAATAACTGAATTAAACACACGAATGAAGAAATTGCGTTCATTAGTATGCGTTTCATAAATTCTGATCTGCTTTCTCTATTCACTTGTCCCATCGTCGAGAATGAGAGGCTTTTCCTGTCTCCGCCGGGACACAAAAAAGAAATTGGTCAAATCTAAGAGAAATTAGGACCTTTGTTGGAACTTGCATCACAATAATAATTTATAATATTGACCATGGTAAAAATAAAGCGGAATGGCATTATAATCCAACGAGGTCAAGTAAACTTGTAAGAGAATTAAGAACGGGCAAAATAGAAAAAAAATTCGAGAGGAGTGGAATAAAAGAATATCCTCAGCCAAACAGAAAACCACGTTAATCACACCAGGAATGGAAACATTTAATTACCTCTAAGATAATTTCAGATGAGAAGATCCTATAAAGATAATAACATATGTTGATTCACTACCTAAACACGACTTGATGGCTTCAAAAACTTGAGACGAGTTAGTACCAGAAACCAACTAATGTAAGTTCTGATTTACGAAAATTAAACCGTTTTGGGAATATAAAAGAGCTTGCAGTTAATTATGATCCAAAATTTAGGCGATTTGGGCGATATTATTTGCAAATGAAATAGCAAAGGCAAAAATGTATATCGTCTGTTAGAAAAATACTTTCGACCCGTTTAATTTCCCCTTCTCTCTATCGTCTATATATGGCTCTTTGTCTGTCTATTTTTCACGTGACTGTCTATCCATTTATCCATTTTCTGTATAAGGACCTGCAGCGAGTGTTTGTGAATTCGATTGTTTAAAAATAAGACGACTGGTCAGCGGAGAGTTATCAACGCGCCTGCCTTTTCTCGTTTTCGCTGACCTTGTAGTAGTATAACCTTGTACTCTCAAAAAATTTGCATTGCAAGAATCTTTAGTTCTCTCGCACTTACTATCGTCTAATACGTCAAATCTCTTTCAGAATGCATTGTGCAATCTCTTTTCAAATTCATTATTTTTATCAAACCTTTTGTTAAAAATTTTAAACAGTCAACTTTGATTATTTTCTACAACTAGCGAGAATTTGGGAGTCAACGCGTCCCAAAGTATTTCTGGGAAGATAATTAACTTTTCCAAAGCAACTGATCTGAGTTTGTTGTCTACCGGAAAACACTTTATTAAGCAGTACAGACTAGATCCCTTTACGTCGGCGCAGGTTGATACTACCAGGTCATGTGAGTGTCCGTAATGTGATTTGTTTGGTGTCTATCAACTGATTCTGCCCGGCTGTGAGACCAGAAAGTTGAAACTTTATTAAAAGGTTGTGGAGTTGAAGTCATTCCCCGAATAGAATATAATTTTCTAAAAGGATTTTTCCTCTAATTATGCAATAATGAGAATTTGCACCCTAATAATCCAATAATGGCCGGTTTTTACATCTCTGGCATATTTCCATCCCACCATTTGAGAGTCTTCGGATTACATCCTTAGATTTTCCTGAACCAACTCCAAGCAATGTAATTTAGAGAAGCCACATAAATTAACAAACTTGAAACCCACAGATCCTGCTCTTGCGCAAGCGTCCTCTTGAGAAAAACCGCCAAATGGACTGTCTTTGCTTTGTAACGCGATCAGATCAAACTACTATATTAAGTTATTAATAGATCCATTGCTCCTACCAAGTAGACACAAACGCTTCTTGCCACTAGAGATGTTAGGCCAAATGCAATTTCTTATCGTTAAGGATGTAGAGATAGATGTAATTTCTTGGCACTAAAGATGTAAAGCTGAACGCAATTTATTCTTGCCACTAAAGATGTAAAGTCAAATGCAATTTCTTGTCACTATAGATGTAATGCAAAATGCAATTCCTTGCCATTAAAGATGTTAGGACTCATGCAATTCCTTACCATGAAATTGATACCCAGCTATGAACGTGAGCGCCACAGATGCTGGAGATTTAAATTTGAGTTCACTAAAACGAGATGCTTAGGAGACAAACGTAGCCACAATTAATCTAGGAATCGCCTTTTTGTTGATATCAGCAAAACCAAGAATTTTGCAGTTACCAGAGCGATCTTTCGCCTCATTGATTCTGCATCGGGGGCCCTTGTGGACGCTCCTCCACCACACCAAGCAAGTGGATGTATCCAATAGACCAATTAAACTGCTTCATTGCAGCTTACCAAGAATTTTAAAACTATTATTGAAATTAGTTTATTTATAAAAGCCTTTATTACTTGCCTTAGTCGATTAAATAATTTTTGCACTTTCTTTAAGATATTTAAAAATATATTTAGAATTAATCTAAAGCAGGGTTTCCCAACAGGGGCCATGGCAGATCTAAAGGAGACCACAGGAAAATTTTAAGCTTTAGAGGGGCCACAGATCCATGAAGGGGGCCACAGGACTCAACCTATTGAAACCTGAATTATAGTTAGGGCAGTACCTAATTTTAATTTATGCAGTTGAATTACATTTTAAAAATATTAATATATATATTTTCCCTTTTTTTAAATATTTTATTAGCATAATAGGATTTACATTAATCTGTAAACAAATATTTTGCATCTTACAAGTTATTCTGCGGCGCACTCCATTGTGCGCTTGATCGCTATGCACCTGGCACCGTTGTTGGCTTGATGAAAATACTTTAGGTGGAACTTTAAATCCTTACAGTCTGTTTATCAAATGGTTCGGCGTTATAGTATGTAATTAGCTTTTATTTGTTTACCCTAATACTGCGAAGTTGTAGTAATTTGACTAGTTTTTAAAATTATAATAGATTACCACAAGCACAATAATATAAGACTTTTATAAGTAAATAAACTGAGCATTTTTGTTTATAAGTAAAGTGTGCCATTGCTAGGCCTACACCAAATCATTTTTTCTCCCTTCGGTTTCACTTAGGGCTTATTTACGAGATTAGCATTTAATCTAGATTCTGATGATTGTACTTATCGTTTTGTATCTGCATTAATTTGAGTAATATATATGTATATATAATATATTACTAAAATTAATGCAGATCTACCCCCCTCAGGGAGTACATTTCTGCTGTTTTGCATTTAGGTACAGGTACAGAGTACCTGTAAATGTACCTGTACATTTCGGACATTTCCAATTAATAGAAACGCTCATAAAAATAGTTGCATTGTTTTGCGGTTCTTTTTTGGTGTCAAATATTTACCATCAAGGGCAAGTATTTAGCACAAAAAAGGAAAACAAAATTTTCAATGCAGCTATTTTTATGAGCGTTTCTATTTATTGGACATGTCTGAAATTTTCGTGGCTGACTGTAATAGGAGTTGGTGTTGGGCACAGACTCGGTGCTCTGCACAGGGATGGAGGTTGTTTCTGGGTCTTTTCTCAGAAATACTCTTCCTTTTTCGCCGCTGAGATAAGCGCCTTTCATTCTGTTGTGGTGAGCTTCGGCTCTAAAATGTAATATATATATCCTTAATATATTAAATTTCTTCTGCACATATTACCCATGGCTACAGGGACGAAGGAAAAATGTCAAAAATACTCCAGTGAGTATTTAGCTTATGGTTTTATACATTCACCAGATAATATAACACAGCCATTGTGTCTTTTATGTATGGCTACCCTTTCTAATGATAGTATGCGACCAAGTAAGCTTAAAATACATTTGGAGAATAAGCACAAGGACAAAAAAGACAAAACATTAGATTACTTTAAAAAGCTGCGGGATGATTTCCAAGCAAGGAGCACTATTAAAGATATGTTTAGCAAAACAGCGGCAAAACTAGAAAAAGGTTTAATTGCATCTTATGAGATTTCCAAGCTAAGAGTGAAATCGGGAAAACCTCATACTATTTTCAAAGAATTGATTTTTCCTTCAGTATCTGTGGTTATTTCAACTGTCATGCAACAAAATCCCCCAAAAATCACTGAAGTCATTCCGCTGAGCACAATACAGTATCAAGACGTATTTACGAAATGGCAAAGTATGTAGAGGAAAAACTCGTTAAACATTTACAAGTAAAGATGTTCGCATTACAAATTGATGAAACGTTATTACGTGATAACGAAGCCCTTCTCATGGCGTATGTTAGGTTTTTGGATAAAGATCAACTCAGAGAATAAATGCTTTTTTTTCCGCAGCTTTGTGACAGATACTAAAGGTGAAACAATTTTCAAAGAAGTAGTGACCTATTTCAAATAAAATGATATTCCACTTGGGAATATTATGGCTTGTGCAACTGATGGCGCCGCTGGCATGGTAGGTAGATATAGGGGATTTATTGCACATTTAAAAGAGGCTGTACCTAAAGTTTTTGGCATACACTGTGTTGTCCACCGTCAACATCTAATTGCAAAAAACCTAGGAGGACGTCTGAAAGATTCACGTGATAGTGTAATCAAGACAGTCAACCTTATCAAGTCAAATACACTTCAAGAGCGTCTTTTCCGACAACTCTGTGCTACTAATGAAGAAGGGTTTGAGCGCCTACTTTTGCATACAGAGGTGCGATGGCTTTCTAAGAGCAATTGTCTGAATCACTTTATTGCACTTTGGGATAGTGTTGTGTTACTTATGGATGGTAAGCAGCTCGGAGAAAGATCATTGCTGCTAAATGTGACATATTCTACCTTACAGATATATTTGAAAAGCTAAGTATCTTGAACAAATAGCTACAAGGTAAAAATGCAAATATTTTAACTTGCAAAAAGTCTATTTGTGCATTTATGGGGAAAATTAAGCTGTTCAAGACAAATATGGGGCAAAAGAGTTGATACAGTTTCCAACCCTCCGCACTATTGAGAGTGAGCTGAAAGAAGATGATATTTTAGTATACATTGATCATTTGGAGAAATTGCATAGTGATATGGAAGTTAGGTTCAGAGATCTTCTACAATTGGACATTCCAGTTTGGGTGGTAGACCCATTTGGAATTAAGGCAGCTGATGTTGATATTAGATTACAAGAAAGCCTCATTAAGTTACAAAGTGATCAAACTTCTCTGGCTAGATTTAAGCATGGTGTCAGGAACTTATGGACAAGTCATGAAATTGCTATGAAATACCCTTTGCTTTGGGACGAAGTAAAATTATATTTTATTTCTTTTCCTACTTCTTATCTGGTTGAGTCGGGTTTTAGTAAAGTGTCACACCTCCTATCAAAAGCTCGCAGCCGCTTAGTAAGAGTAAGAAGAGGTGATCTTCGTCTGTCTCTAACAACTATAGACCCTGATATTGAAAAACTTGTGAAACTGCATGTAGCACAAGCATCGCATTGAATGAATAAAGAGTTGTTGATATATTTATTTCATTTTGCTAAATGATTTTATTTTTTGTAAGACTAATTATTTATTTTAAAAGAGTATTACATTTTTTTTAACCACTGTTTAATTTTTGGTATGTTTATAGTGAGAAATATAATTGTACCTGAATAAAAATAGCGGTTTTAATATCTTTTATCCTTTAAAGTAGAGTTAAACTGCATATTATCTACTGAAAATAATGATTATGGGCCATAGGAAAAAATACGGTTCCTAAGGGGACCATAAGCCAAAATCGGTTGGGAACCATTAATCTAAAGCACTGAAACTCCGAAATATCGTTTTTAGAACCAACCATTTAGGTTTGGTTCATGGAATTTAATTATTTAACCTGAAATTGGATGTTGTGAAGGCGTATATCTTTACTAAAATGCTATTTGCTTCAAACATTTTAGCACTCATTCATATATCATCTATTATAGTGGAACAGCACTACTAAAGAATAGATGTAGTGAATCTCTTGTGGCGGTGAGCCTTTAATATATTCCAATTTCATTATATACCCTTCTCCTCCAATTAAAAATGCATATCTGCTTAATATTATTATAAGCTAATTAGTTTGAATCTATTTTAAAATGAATCAGGTTTATTTCTACATCTAATTCATTAGAATTTTATGGCTCATATCAGTATACATGAATTCAGGAATTATCTTCGGTTCCTATGCTAATAGAATTTTATTTTTTTATGGAAAAATACGTTAAATTACTAACTAATGCATAAATGTCTCAATTTTATGCATTAGACAACCCAATTTAGGATAGTCTTATATTAATAGAGCCGTTCGTATATTGGACGTCGTTCCTAAAAATGAATTAATAAAGCCGTGAGCTTAATTTATTTATGTATAATTAATTTTCCTATTAATCGCAGGATTAGGAATATCCTTTCAGCATTAAAATTAAGAATGGTCACACAGACTGTTTATGAGTCAATTTATAGAGCTTCTATCAAGAACTACTTCGGGTGGAACATTCCAGAATTTGATAAATTTATGGGGAAAATATTTGGCCTAATATATATGGCGTATGCAGCCTTTATCCTTCGATCCCCTTCCTGTCGGTGGTGTCCAATTAGGTTTTCTCTTTAAATAATGTCATAACTCAATATAGCATTTAAAATTTGTATTTACTCGTGTTCAACGAAGGCACCTTCACTTGCTATAAAAAGGTATGTTTAATTACATAGACGAGGACAAGTTCACTTTCCTTGACGAGGGTAAGTTTACTTTCTTCCAAGAAGGCAAGTTCAATTTCTTTCACAAGAATAGGTTCACTTTTCAACGAAAGTAACTTACATTTCTGCAACGAAGGCAAGTTAACTTATTCAACAATGCAAACTTCAATTTCATCGACGAGAGAAAATTCACTTTCGTCAACGAAGGTAAGTTCAATTGCATTTACGAGGGTATATTCACTTTCTTCAACAAAGTCAACTTTACTGACTACGACGAGTATAAATTCACTTTTTCAATGTAGGCAACTTCTATTTCTTTAACGAAGACAAGTTAAATTTCTTCGTCAAAGGGACGTTCACTTTCTTTAACAAAGAAACTTGACCTCTCCAACGAAAACTTCAATTTCATCGACGAGGTTAAATTTTTCAACGAAGGCAAGTTCATTTTATTCAACAAAGGCAACTTCAAATTCATTGAGGACGATAAGCTCACCTTCTTCAATGAAGTAAAAGGTAAGTTCACATTCTTTAGCGAAGCATCTTCATTAACTTCAACGGAGGCAAATTCACTTTCATTAATGAAGGTAAGTTCGGTTTTTAAAAGAAAGCAACTTCGTTTTTTTTAACGAATGCAAATCCAATTACATCAACGTGGTTAAATTTGCTTTCTTCAACGAAAGCAGCAATACTTTATTCAACGAAGCCAAGTTTATTTTTATCTACTAAGGTAAATTCACTTTCTTCGATGAAGGCAACTTTGCATTCGTCAATGAAGTTAATTCAATTTCATATACGAAGCTAACTTCACTTTCTAAAACGAAGGAATGTACACTTTTTGAGGAGGGCAAATTCACTTTCTTCAACGAAGGAAAGTTCTCTTTCTTTCACCAGAGTAGTTTACACTTCTCCAACTAAGACAACAGCACCTTTTTCATGGAAAGCAAGTTCACTTTTATCGCCGATGGTAAGTTCACTTTTGCATGGTAGGCAAATTCATTTACATCGACGAGAGTAAGTTCAACTTAATTAAGGAAGGCAAATTCATTTTCTTCAATGAAGCCATGTTCTATTTCATTTATAAAACAAGTTCACTTTCTTCAACGAAGACAGATTCAGTTTGTCCAAAGAAAACAAGGTCGCGTTTTCAACGAGGGTAGGTTCACTTTCTTCAACGAAGGCAAATTCACTTTATTCAACGAAGGCATATTTACTTCCTTCGCCGAGGATAGGTTCCTTTTCTTTAACAAACGCAGCTTCCCTTTTTTCAACAGAGATAAGGTCACTTTCGTTCAGGAAGGCAAGTTCGCTTTCTTCAAGGAATGCAACATCAGTTTCTTAATTAAAGGCAAATTAACGTTCAACGACAAAAGGTAAGTTCCATTTTTTTCAAGGAAGGGAAATTCCCTATTTTCATCGCAGGCAACTTTACTTTCTTCAACCAAGTCAACTTCATTTTCAGCAACGAAGGCTACTTCTCTTTCTTCGACGGGAGTAAGCTCCCTGTCTTGATCAAAAACAACTTCCCCCTTTTGTGAATCTGTAGGTAACATCTAGAGGTTATTGTTCCTCCACGGTCCTAACACGCAATTTTCCCTCTCGGCCGGAAAACCTGTAGGTGGTGGATCTGTGTTTCTCTCTTCCATACATTTTCACTTTCTTTAGCTTCTACAAATTTTCATCTTGCGATTTTCGTTGCTATTGCGTTTTAAATCTGATGGGAAATGTCATTATCATGCAACCTTTAATTAAGCAGCTGTGCTTAAGTTATCTTAACTTTTTACCCAATAAATTCTGTATAAAAATAAAACTAGCGCACGTATGGAGTGGGGGCTTAGAACTAACACCCAGGTATTCACGACAATCTCCTCGAGCGAGTTGCATACCCTTCAAGATTTTCTCGTAATTCCTTGCGACCTCTTTTTGGAGGTTATGGTAGAAGGGCGAAAGATTAGAATTATTTAGTGATGGGAAAATAGAACATTAATTAGATTGCCAATGATATCGCCAAAAAATATTTTATCCTGTTTTTGCTAAAAAAATGTTGCCACTAATATCATTGCATCCTGAAAAGCGACAAAATCCGGTGGGCTTCTAAACGTTCCATTTTTAGCTTATGAACGTCTCAATAAGGGCATTCCAACCTCTTGATTTATAATGTTTAGGAAAACCAGGGAAGCCATTGCTTACCTAATCTGCCCGGGCTTTTTTGTTTTCATTTTTTTAATAAAGTAAAACAAATCGTGGTTCTTATGTGATTCTGTCTCTCGGAATTTACTGTGAGAAATAAAAATAAGTAGAAATTACATACATAGCCGGAATCTCTGGTGCAGGTAGCAATCCATTTCCGACCGAAGTGAGAGTCAATGTTTACGAGAGTTGCGCGCTCACCTATCTCCCTTTGCCTCCTCGTGACCAAGACCTCTTTTTAAAAGTTTCACCGATGGCAGACGACAACGTGCTTCTCAGCGTGGTCAGTGGACTGAAAACTACAATAAAGAGAGGAGTTCGACGCCCACTCCGGGAGAAGCTTCAGACATGAAGACTCAACCACGCCCACCAAATGCCCCCGGCGCAATCACCTCCACCGTACTCTTTAGTCTAACAATCTTTGAAGAGTAGATCAGAAGGACCTTTTCACATTTTTTTTAATTAATATAATAAAAAATAATTTTAGGTACTAGGAATCAGAAAGGTGCGTAACCCTCCTCAACTAACTATCGTTCAGGCATCCACATCGATTCCTTGGTTGGGTATGAATGAAAACTTTGGCATGACAAGGACGAGATAGGAGAACAGTAAAGGTGAAAACGATTGAATAAAAAGAGAAGAATAATGGAAAACATCAGATAGGCAGGAGTGGATTGAACCCTAAAATCAAGGCCAAAAGAGTACAATTCGAAATCTCAAACAGCGTGCAATTGTTCTCTGTATAATCCTCATGCCTATACTTGTTACTGTAGAGATACGAGGAGAAGTCAATAAGTTTTGCAATTCGGGTATAAGGAAACGAGATATAAGGAAAAGTGTTTTATTATTTTTCAATATAACTACCCTCGACTTCAATGCCCTTGCGCCACTTGTCCCTGAGGCTTCGAATTCCCGACAACCAGAAATCTCCCGACTGCTGTTCAATCCACTTTTGGACGGCGAGCTGAACATCTTCATCGTCCCCAAACCTGCATCCACGCAGTGAAGCCTCGAGCTGGCGGAATAAAAAGTAGTCGATGGGGACCAGATCTGGGCTGGCACTCGCGCAGGGCAGCTTGGGCAACTCTGGCCTTGTGGACTTTGACGACGTTGAAGTCGATCATGGGGCGTAAGGTTTCTAGGGACCCAAAGAGCAGAGACCTCGGTCATGGCCAAATTGTCGTGGATGATGTTCATAACACTTCCATGTGATATTCCAAGTTCTCACTCGATTTTTTTTACCTTCACCCGTCGATTAACATGGATCATCCTCTCCACACGGGCCACATTGTCCTCGTTGGTCACGTCTGACCAGCGTCCTGGACGGGGGTCATCTTCAAGGGACTCACGACCATGGCGAACTTCCTATTCTAGCGAGCAATAGTTGCATAGGAAGGGGCGGTGTCGGTGTACACTGCAACCATGAGTTCATGGATCTCTTTTGCATTCTTGCCTTCCTGGGTCAAAAATTTGATCACTGCGCGGTGCTCAACCTTCTCCATTGTTGACAGATTTGTGACTGACGATCTACGATCAGCTGCTGCTTCTTAAATAGACGAGGCAGGAATGTGCGGCTGCAGATCCTGACCTGTCATAACTTGTCCTAACACTCCCAAAAACAGCCATCCCCCTTCCTCTGTTTTGCCCTACCGATTTGCAAAACTTATTGACCGCCCCTCGTATCATGTGTTGATTTGCTACATTTATGGAAGGCGACTCTGCGTCCTTTATCAAATGGAGCAGTATATTTTCCACGCTTCTTTATTATGGTAGCTCCTGTAAAAATGAGGACAGTTATAACATCTATACCAGGTGGTTGCGACGTCAGAGACACTACAAAATGTTGCCATATAGGTTTACTCTAAGCTGAAGAATTCTGAAATAAATTAGTTACAGAAAACATACAATGTATCAAAACTCAGTGAACGACCTTTATTTTGGCCAGGCGGTGTATGTTGGTTTGATTATCAGGTCCAAGGACCCTATCGAGGATCCTAAGGTGTGGCAAACACGCTGACATTTCAGACTCGCCAGGTCCCGTTCATTTATTACTCATGTCCATTGTATTAATCCTGTTGTATTTTTCTGTCCATTTGTATTCCATCATCATTGAACGATTTGGGTCTAGGGCTGCTAGAATTGAGGCCCAAATTGAAGCTACAGAAGATGCAAAAGCTTGTGTAGAATCAATGCCAGATAAGATGAGAGCTGTAATTCTATCGAAAGGAGGTCCAATAGCTTATTAAATAACTATTGCACTGAATGACCTTATTTTGGCAAAGCAGAGTACATAAAGAGCAAAACAAGAACTGCGATGTAGAAGGTCACCAAAGAACTGAAGTAGTTAGGGGAGATGGAGAGCAAGAGTATTATGTATTTGACACCAGAAATCGAACTTTTGGAAACGCTAAGTAGCTTAAAATAGAGCCACTCGTTCTACGTCAGGTGAGTGTAGACTGAACATTTCTTAGGCGGCTTCCCTATCGGAGAAGTGATATTTTGTGCGTGAAAAAGAAATAAATGAATATGAAAACGGTTTTGTAATCGGTTAGGTACGTGAGGAAGTATCTTCAAAACCAGACTCGACACCGCTATGATTGGCGGTAGTTCCTGGCTCTTGACGGAAATCGATTCCATATATGTAAATGTAGGTTAAGTAACATAAGGTCGGGTTAGGTTAATTTAACGTGGAATAAGGTAAATCTATGTTAGGGTAAAGAAATATAATGTTAGTTTAAGGTACATACTTTCGAATAAGGTGAGATAAAATTCTATGTTATCTAGAATGAGAATTAGTATAAAAAATATGTGCCCAATAATTGGTACTTTCAGGTCTTTGATTAACATAGGCAGTTATGAAGAAGTTTTTTTCCTATTTGTGCGTGGACTTTTGACAAGGCTTTCAAGTTCGGAGATCAAGCAAGAACTTCAGTGTATTTGTAGGTTTATTTGCTGCAGAAACAACATCGCCTGCGCATTAAGCCTCTTCTTTAATAGAACTTTACTAAACTTCCATCAGATATAGGTTACAAATGTATTTTATATGAAATTAAACCTAGTTTTATAATAAAATAAATATTTATTTTTAAATTTTAAATTCCAGCAATGACGTCATTTTCAGAGATAATTAGTATACAGCATGTGCAATATATAATAAATATCATACACACTCTCTATAGGGCGTCCATAATCATTTCATAAAATTTTAATTAAGTGTACAATTTTAATTGCAGATAAAATAGGTCCTAAAATTGGTCAGAAGGTGGAAAGTTAGGTTGGTAAGCCCCCAGAAGTCCATCAATAGATAACTCCTGTATTGATAGGCGTGTAAGAAAATGTCAACTTAACATTTGGCAAAACTAAATCCTGGACATTTTCTTCTTCCCAAGAAAACACCAAAAAGATAAATTATCAAGACCTGTTGATCGAATGAAGAAAATTTCTCGGGAAAAGGACAAGAAAAATGTCAAAAATGCCTTTGAAAAGGATTTGAACAAAAGAAGGCTGTGAAGAAGTTCATGTTTTGTACAGTTGCCCCCAAATAATCATAGTAAATATCTTATTTTTGTTTTTTTATGAAAAAAGCATTCTTTAATATTATAAGGAAGATATTAATGTCATCTTATGTTTCTGAGTCATAGAATGAATTGAGAATTTTAACTAATATATAAAAGATAAATACTTAAGTCCTTGTCTTTTCAGATCACGAAAGAAGAAAGATCTTGCATGGATAACCCAGCGTCAAAAAGATGGATCTAAGGAAAAATCCAGACTTGCAGTCATTGATAAGAAATATGTTAAATTAGAAAAAAAGACAAAAAAATATCAAAAGGGGGAGCAATATTAGAAAAGAATGTTTCCAATATGTTCATACAACTTGAAGATAAGCTTTGACTTTGATGAAGTAAGTCTTCATGAAAAGAAATAGAGAAATTTAATAAATTTATTATTGATTTAGTCAAAATATTAAATGACAAGTATTTATTTATTTCTATCATAGTCTATTTTAACCTCTTACAAATGTCAAATACCGGGTGTCTCAAAATTCATTGCGTATTTTGATGAAATTGACAACTTTTAGGAAAGTTCTCGTAAGTTTATGTTCATCATGTTAAATTTGTGCTCTGCACAAAATTGTAGTGTTCCATGTACAGGGTGTCCCAAAATTTGAATCTGTTTTTTAATCCATTTTAAACCCGTTTAATAATGAATGCAGAAGAGTGGATTTTTGTTGTGATAGGTCGTATCAGAAGAGCGAAATTTAATGAAGTACGAGAAAAGTTCCAAAGAAAGTTTAGAAAACGTGGACCTACAGACAATGCGATCCGTTCACTTGTGAAATTTAAAAAAAAAAACGGATCTTTACATGATGAGAAAGTGAGAGGACAGAAAAAGATTGACCCCAACAAAATCGAACAAATTCGACAATTGTTTG
Source organism: Ceratothoa steindachneri (assembly GCA_963969495.1). Taxonomy (NCBI): domain Eukaryota; kingdom Metazoa; phylum Arthropoda; class Malacostraca; order Isopoda; family Cymothoidae; genus Ceratothoa; species Ceratothoa steindachneri. The sequence goes on from OZ018328.1 coordinate 104,578,383, forward strand.
AAAATGAACCAAGAACCAGGTCCATACTCACTCATTAATCATCACCACATCCGAGTCATTTTCATGGGGTCGTTATCGGCAGGGTTGGGGAACCCCACATAAAAAAAAAGGAAAAGTAAGTAAAAACCGAAATCAATGGCATACAACACATCCTCACTCACACTCATACACATAACAGATAAAACACCCACTACCGACAAATCCACCACCAACAATGAACACAAACTTCTCAACCTAGTCGCTACACACGACACCCCCATCACAAACATAATAAAGACACACAGAGACCACAAACTCGTCTTCCGCTCACAGGAGGACGCAGTCAAATTTCACGAACTTGCATCGGACACACTCGCCGCACAAGACCTCCAGACCAAATTAGCCAACGATGTAGGGAAAAAACACCAAATACGTATCACTAAGACCAACTCCCTATGGTTGGCTTTCTCCACTGATGACCTCCGCACACAGCTCAGACAGAAGTATGGGGAAGAGGTCACCACAGACCTCTATTATAACGGCACAAAACAATGGGCAGTAATCACACTGTCTGACGAACACAACAAGACATTGCTGCTAGACCAAGGTATCAAGGTCGGCGGCCCTCTAACGCATCCACACTACATCGAGCCACAGCTAAACATAAGACCTACCCAGTGCCACCAGTGTTACAAAATCGTACATTTTACACGTGATTGCAAAGCAGACCTGGTCTGCTCCAAGTGCAGTGTAGTGGGCCACCACTAAACCACCTGCACAGCCACCGCATCACTCTGCACAAACTGCAGCGTTGACCATGACGCCGTCAACCCAAAATGCCCTCACTTAGGTAAGGCCCGATCTGTCGCCGTAGCGGCTATACGGTGTCCTCAATCCTCCAACACAACCACACACTCCGCCTCCGCCTCTCCTCCCCTCACAAGAACATTCGCTGCTGCTGTCGGCCTAACGGTGTTCACACCTCTCCCTGCCCTACACCAGACACACCCAACCCCAGCAGCAACCCAGACTCACCCACATATTCCGAAACCCGCCCCCACCCAAACACCTTACACCCAGATACGCCCACTACTCCTGACAGCCACCTCTACATAACACCACACACCCATTCCTACTCCACACCACACACCCAAAGCTACAGCTGGCCGCCTTGCTCTCATCGGTGGCAAAAGACATGTCGAGGGGTGACCCCCGTCTATACTCAAAGATACTCAACAAACTATTCGCCTCGCACGGTCCAGAGTAGATCACCTTCCCCGAGAAGGTAATCGCTCTAATCGATGAGCGCACACAAAGGAGAATCGCAGTCCTCCCCCAATCCGATGGGCACGAACATCTTCCTCCCTGGACCCACCGCTCCCTCACACCCTGCCCCCACCCTCACCACGCTCCAGCCTCCTCGCGCCCTTCTGTCCCTGCCCCTCTCACCACTGTACCCTCCTTACCTGCCCCTCTTCCAACCTCCTCCTCTCCTCCCTCCACTGCTACCACTCCTTCCTCTTCTATACCTAAACTCCCTTCCTGCCACCAGCACTCCTTTGGCATCAACTACTCCCACCCTATTGTCACCAATTCCCCTCCTACCGCCCCCACCCACCATCTCACAGCCTCCAACCCCTCTCCCACTGATACCACAACCGCTACCTCCTCCTCTCCTAAGACCACCACACCCACCACATCACCTCGCATTAAACCAAAAAACTCTACCACAAACATTTGTCCCGCCCACACACACACACAACAACGCGTAAAGCCAACCAACCCTCTCCCTGCTGTTCCCTCCTCTCCTCCTTCCACTCCTCTTCCTCCGCCGCTTCAACCTCCTCCCTCTCCCGACACCAACCCTATCATAATCTGCACTTCCCCTACCATATCTAGCCCCCATCTACATCTACTAGTTCTACTCTCTCCTCCTCTCCTCTTAACTTCCCCCTCTCAGAATCTACTCTCTCCAACCCTCCTTCCACGACCACTACCCACTCTCCTACTTTCTCTAACCCTCCCTCCACAGAACACCCCCCCCCCTCTACCACAGCCTTCCCACCCAATAACACTACAAACAACCTCTCCACTACCTCGAAACCACAGCCGACACGCGTAAAGGTACTCGCTCCCCACGCCTCCTCGGCAATAACCAAGGAGAGCGGAGCGGTCCCGGCTAAATCAGCTTCACGCGCAATCCGCCCATGACAATAGGTAGCCTCAACGTAACACAACGAAACGTACACTGTTGGCACGGTATACGCCATACGATTGCCAACTGAGTCCTAAACACACAAAGACCTGACATAATACTCTTGAACTCGACCAGCCTACACCCTCCCAGCAATAGACTTCGCATTGTAGGCTACCACACATATCTAACTACACAAGCGCCGCACCTAGGATCAGCGATCGTAATAAAGCACTCTTAACACCACTTTCTCATTCAAACACACGAGGACTCTTTTCTAGCCTACAAGATACAGACAAACCCCGGCCCCATCCTAGTGGCCACGCACTACAGACCACCACGCCTACAATTAAACATGGAAGTCCCACTCCGGGCTCTATAAAAACCACAACCTTCCTATCTTCTTTGCGGGAGCCCTCAGCGCTTTCCACCTAACACTCTTTTCCAACACCACGAATGATGCAAAAGGTACCTGGCCGGTGTCCTGTCGCGTTATCGCTGCGAGTACATCGGCCTGGCCTTCCCCATATTATTCGGTCCTCGCGTATGAACCACGTCTCCGGACGTGGCCTTCCGCAACGACCACGCTACACGCTTCTACACTCACATATCAATGGGTCCCCACGTACTCTCTTACCACATTCCGATATGCCATATTATATCCACATCTACCATACTCATACCCAGACCATCTCTCTTCGACTACAAAAACGGGAACTGGGAAAAGTTCAAGAGACACATAACAGATAACATGCCACAAAACCTCGACCTGGCCCACACCAATCCAGACAAATTAGACGTCTACTGGTGCTCAATCTTAAACACTATAACCACAGCACGTGACCTACACACACCACACAAAACCTACACACGCATAAAACATTTCACATATTCCATACATACTCAGAGACTCATTACACAGTACAGCAATCACTACACCAGAGGCTCACGACAACACAACATCAATCACCTACGTGCCCGCAGCCTACAGTGCGTGCAGCTAGATGGGGACCGGTAGTGGCGAGAGATCGTCCGCATCGTGGACGATACTCGTTGCACTAACCCCTCCCTCCTCTGGTGGCACGTAAAAAGGATGCTAGGCACTGATCCACCCAAACCCATCATTCTCCACGTAAACAACCAAACACTCACAGACACCAACGTCATCTTCGATGAATTTAGATCCCACTGGGACACAGTACACACACACACAACCCATCCAAACCACAAGCGCAAGAGCACTTCCAGGAAGTCCAGGAGTTGCATCGGGTCCACGCTCACGGACTAAGGCTCACCCCCCTTATACGAATGGAGCTGCTCAACTACACATCTACACTGACCACTCTCATCACCGTTGAGGAAACAAAACACTACATTAAAACAACACCAAGACGTGCACCCGGCCCCTCCGGGCTACCAGCCACACTAATACACAACCTCCCCGCAAAAATATACCCTACACTTACACACCTATTCAACGCCTCTCTAGCCTCAGGCCACTTCCCCAAAATATTTAAAGCCTCTCACAACATACTTCTACACAAAATGAACAAAGATCCCAAACACCCAAACAATTACAGGCCTATTGCTTTATTAGAGCACCTAGGCAAAATACTCAAATGTATGATCAACTGCCGCTTACGGGATTACCTGGAAGAGAGGGAATGGTTCTCTCCCCACCAATATGGGTTCAGGAGGGGCTGGTCCACTCAGGTGTTCCCAAAGGAAGCGCACTGGCACCCACACTTTACATCATGTACACAAACGAGACCCCACGCCTACCGGAAAACTGCTATCACACATACACAGTGTCCTACGCCGATGACGAGACCATGCTCGTCAGTGGCCGTGGACCAGACGAGATCGCGCTCCACGCACAAATAGTACTAGACGCTAAGATAGATTACGAGGATAAATGGCTGATTGCCACGAATCCTCAGAAAACACAGATGACACTCTTCAACGCAAGAGATCACTTCATGCATAACCTTCAAATCTTTTCACACACATCAGATATGAACCATCTAAACTCAACAATGCTCGACTACACTCAACATACAAAAATCCTTGGATTAACTTTTGACAAGACCCTTAGGTTCAACATAAACCAGAATATAACACAAGCAAGAAGCTCACGTACAAACACATCACTGCACAGGTTCTACCCTCCGGGCAAAAAGCTTCAGTTACAGCTATATAAAAAACTCGTGCGACCGCTTCTCGCGTACGCTCCACTGTCACTCGTAGCTGCGAGTGCCACATAGCAGCAGAAGGCTCAGCGCTCTGCTCTAAAGCGCGCTTGCCACTCTCCCTTGTACACGAAAATGTCCAGACTACATGACAATAACAAATTAGCACCCCTCAACACATACACTCACACCCGACTAACAAAACAACTCGGGAAACTCGCCAGAGACCCCTTATACATACACCGCACTACACGCAAGACGGTATGTGTGATGGCACTGCGATACCCCGCAGCCCATGACCACCCGCAACCTATACCTTTCTTCTCATAAGTTAAAAACATCATAAATAACGCGTTTCTGACTAAGCTGACACGCTCTCTTTCCTGACCACCCCCCAACCGTCATCCAGTCACGAACACCTCAATTTATTTCAGCACCCTTTTCCTCTACGACTGCCTGTTTGCCTGTGTTACACAGTGATCCCTCTCTGTCCTTTCTATATACGATTGATTGATTGATTGTGAGGGCTCATGGGTCGTTTATCACTCGTCTGGCGTACAGGATTTTTCTCTTCGTCTTTTCGTCTTTTCGTCTTTTCTTTTGTATATATATATATATATATATATATATATATATATATATATATATATATATATATATATATATATATATATATATATATATATATATATATATATATATATATATATATATATATATATATATATATAAATATATATATATATATATATATATATATATATATTTATATATATATATATATATATATATATATATATATATATATATATATATATATATATACATCTCTGTAACTCTTTGTTAAATCGGGTTTTCTGACCCGACCTTTTTTAACACTCCTTTGTTAAGGAAATTTTCCATTGTTGTTTTTAAATAAAGGATTGGTTCCTCTCACTTTAAATTGTGAGCGGGTAATAAGATATGGTATAAAAATCCATTGGAGGTTCCTAGCTTAGGGAGATACTAGGTTTGATAGGGTAACGCTTTGGGAGAAGTAGAGTTACAGTGCCTGGTAGCTTAACGGTAGAGCATCTGACCGGCAATCATTAGACACGGGTTCGAGTCCCAGCCAGGAATTTCAAACCTTTTTCCCCTGGCGTTATTTTTGTGTTCTCAGTAAGGATTGCCTTCATTGTACCGCACTATGCTTTCTTTGATCCTAGTATTCTTCCAATGTCCCTTTCTCTTACCTTTGTCTTCAAAATTGTTCTGAAAGGCAGAAAATAAATATAGCGAAAGCTCTGTGGTGGTTGTTACCACCCGCAGAACTTGTATTTGCTTTTTCTTTCTATATATATATATATATATATATATATATATATATATATATATATATATATATATATATATATGAAACTGAAAAATGAACCAATCGTTGGTCCAATCGTTGACCTTCAAGGAAGGATCAACAACGAATATCTGAATATTTTGAAAGATCAAGTCCATCCCATGGTCCAGACATTATTCTCTTATAGTGAGTGCTGAGTGCTTTTTCCAAGATGATAATGTGGTTTAAGACTTCCACATGTGGGTAAGAATTGGTATGAAGAGCATAGTAGTGAGCTACAACACATGGAGTAGCCCGCACAATCTTCAAATCTTAATATTATTAGGCATTTGTGGTGCGTCTTGGAGTGACAAGTTAGAAGTCGTTACCCTCCTCCGTCAGCTGGAGCACGTATTGAAAGAAGAATGGCTCAAGATTCCTCTCAATGAAGTCAGGGAGGTGTGTGAATCAATTCCAAGACGCATCGACGCTGTTCAGAAAGCAAAAGGAAGACCAACTCCGGATTAAATAAATATTCATTGAATTTAACACGTGTTCCAATTATTTTTCCCACCCCTTATATACTCGTATCTATACTAATATATATATATATATATATATATATATATATATATATATATATATATATATATATATATTAGTATAGATAGATAGCAGTTTTTCTTGGATTCAAATTTTGTTGAAGATCATGGTATATTTCGCCTTGATCAATTTCCTTTGGCAACTTTCTTCTCCTCTTTACTGTCTTTTTTAATCCATCTTGTAGATGGTAGATAATTTTTCCTATGTTCATATTTCTTTTTAATAAATTCGTTTGGTAAAAACCAAACTTAAATTGCTGAGCTTTTGGTCTATTCGATCACCTTCGGAACGTCGTTAGGTATTCTTTCATCCTTTTCCGATGAAGTATGGTGGAGTCAGAATCAAGTTGAAGGAAAAGATCGTAGTAGGTATAAATAGATGTGAGTAATATAATTTAGCATTGACCTGATGTCAAGGGCATCTCTTGCATTTTCCTTTTTCTTCTTCCTTTATTTCCTGGCTGGCGGCTGAGTTGGTCTTCTTCTTTATTTTATCTCTTTCTTTTCTCTTTTTTTCCTCTTCTTTCATTTTCCTTCTTTTATTTTTTTTATAGTTGCATAAAAATATATCACTAACTCTACAATTTAATAAGGGAATTTTTTGGAGCATCTGAATAATAATTTCATCATAGTTTGGTTATGACTTATGTTTTTTCTATCAAAGTTATTTTTAATAATTCTTTTATAATATAAAAAAAACAAAATAGGGAAGTTAAAAAATAAATATAAGTATCAAAATTTTGTGAATTTTTTAAAACCCAAAGAATTACAAATAGTGAAGTTCAGAAAATTTATTTTTATATATCTTCTTCTATATCTATATTTTAGCAACGTGATATTTTGAAAATTATTATAATTGACCAAGTTCAGAAAATTTATAAAAATTTAACCATCGCTGCTTTTGATTAGATTTTAAATTTTAATCTTAGTAGCGAAGCCATTGCCTGATATATATATATATATATATATATATATATATATATATATATATATATATATATATATATATATATATATATATATTCTTTTTCCCCGTCAAGAATGCATTCAAGCCTTTCAAATATGATTTTGCTTACTCATTAGCTTTCATTTTTAATTTTTATTTAATTTATTTTATTATCGTTTTGCTCTTATGTGGGCACTTCGCCTCTTTTTATTTGTTTACTTAAGTTTTGATTTAGTTGTTAATTTTTGGTCACTTCGCCTCTTTTTTATTTATTTATTTATTTACTTAATGTCGTTGTTCTTTATTGTGCACTTCGCTTCTTTTGTTATTTTTATTCTTCTATTCTTGTGTCTTAATTCGGGATATCTTCTTAATACGTTGAAGAGATCGGTTTTCTTATTTAGGTGTATATTTCATTTTGTTCTTTCCGGGAGCACAGTCTTACCCTTGGGAAAGAGGCTCTCCTGGTGAATCGTCTAGATAGGGGTTGTGGAATGTCGAGGTTAGCATCTAAAAGCGGAAGAATCTCTTCTTCTACCTTTTCCCAGGTCTTTCTCCCTAACCTCTGGAGGACCATATTTAATGGCTTCAGTCCTGCTCTTGGCTGCAGTTCCATCTGCCGAATACGGTCCATCCTGCGTGCACCACCTATCAGCAGGGCAACTTTGTTCTATACCCTCTGCATCTGCATGAGATAGGTAGAACTAGCTGCTTGTATTACCACTGGTGGGTATACCAGTGTTGAGCGCACCAGGGCAGTGTATAACTTTTTATGTTGTTGGCGTGGAGGCTTTTAAACTTGTATAGTTTTAAAAGCTCTCTTAGCTAGGAAGTTTCGGTTGTTGGTATGCGTCTTATACCCTGTTTTAGTGATGCGCAGACCTAGGACTTTATCCTTTATACTCTACCTCGTTGGAGTACGAGTAAAGTTCTTCGTTGACTACGAGTTCATCAAGTTTCCGGCGGTTTACTGCAAGGATTTGGAACTTTCGGCGGTTGGTCTGAATTTTCAACATTCTCTCGAATCGATTGATGTTTTTCTATTTTGGGGTCCTTTCGTTGTACATGGGCGGGGCATTGCTCTTCTGTTACATATATATATATATATATATATATATATATATATATATATATATATATATATATATATATATATATATATATATATATATATATATATATATCACCTTTGTAAGGTTTTTCGTTATTCCTTGATAATTAATAAACTGAACGAGGTCGAAACTACTTCGAATCCGCCTTTCATTTTCCTGTGGTATTTTTTGCATATATTTATATATATATATATATATATATATATATATATATATATTCCCGGTGATTGAAGCACAGGCACCTCAGTTTTACATTCACTAAAAATTTTATCCCTAGGAGAATTCCAGACAATGGTTTGAGCTCTCCGTTATTACACGAAAACGTTTCGAGCCCCATTTGCTCATCTTCAGGTTCTAAATTTCCAATTTATAATAATAAAAAAAGACTTATTGAATATAAGAAATATAATTATATGTATAAAGTACAAAAAATTCAAATTTTTATGAATGGCAGAAATACCATAAATCAATTTTAGATTCAGGAAAAGAAAAGTAAAACTAATCAATGAGGGAGTAAACAAAATGGTACAAAGACTTAGAAAAACACTATTTATAAACCTTATTAAATTGATGAAAATTCAATGATAACAATTAATTACAAAGAATTTTTAAAATAAAATGCTAACAAAACGTATTTGGAACCTACCTTATGGAGTGAGGGATTCAAGGGAATACAAAGGAAACAATATTTTCCTTTTGATTTAACATCAGTTGGTTATTTAAATTTAAAAGTTATAGTAGCGCAGGTTGGTTGGTTGAATAATAAAGTTATATGCAAGGGGACTGGAGTTAAATCAGAATTCATAATATAATATATTATAGTAAAATATAATATAGTTATAATAAAATAATAATGCTAATGCATGTATATGACGCTCATCAGGGTCATGGGGCCTGCAGCCGCTTGTTTAGCATGAAGAAGTCTTGATGTTTTGCGCCATGAGGGGCATAAAGGCACGTATCGAAGGTGACGTACACGCTTTCAAGTGTCATAAAAAAAGGAACCAGTGGGGGAATCTTCTTAAAATACAATGGGAGAATTCGCCCACCAATGAACGTCATCCTTCATCGAGCATTGATGGAAACATTACGGAACATGAGGTGCTTCATTGTTTTGGTCGGTTCTGTTGCACAGATTGTTTATTCTTCTTATCTCAGCTGTAAAATAAAGAGAACGGTTAGGAATTCCGTCACTTCACTATCAAATTGATCGATATATGAATTTAAAAATACCCCAACATTTTGATATATAATAAGGGTTTAATAAAATCCATTCTGCGATACTCTTAGGTAAGTATTTCTTTTTCATAACAGCTCGAAGTATATTAAAAACGAAAGAGATGAAGAAAACCCGCTGTATAACATATTGATGAAGGTAAATAGAGTAAAATGAAAAGGAATCCGGGAGAAACACTGCAATTCATCAGCGATTGCAGGCATCCAAAAGTAAGAAAGACTCGATTTTACCTGCCCCATCAAAAATGCATGCAGTCAGCCCTCGGAAGCGGGCGAAGTGTAGTTGGTTCAAACGGAGGCAGAACCCAAGAGGGATGGTTTCACTTCAAACATTCTAAAAATCATTAAAATTTAGAGTTTCAGCTCAAATGGCGATGCATTTTTAAGGAGTCTTTTGTTTTCTCTATGAAAGGCCTTTTTTTCCGAAGGAATACTCGGAAGTTGTTAGTTACTTAAAATTAAAAGGCGAAAGCTAACGATGGCATTTCCGCCATAAAGGATAGATAATTAAAGGAATTGGGGAAGTAAAAACGTAAGGAATGCAAATGGTCCAAGTAGTCTAAGGAGGAAACAACTTGAGGCAGACGATAAATGGAGAGTGCGCAACTCTCTATACCTTACAGAAGTTCCCCACTCGAGGTGGATTGCACTGCATGGGGAAGGATCTGCTTTGAACCCTTCTTGGCTTCTCTGAGTTTTTCTTTCTCGGTCCATAGGCTTAAGCTTCCTTTGGTCCTCTCCGACTAAACACCATGAGTAGAACCTACTTGGAGCCTTATTGAACATATAAGCCTCTTCTTTGACCTTTCTCAGACGAGAGGCCCTTTGGATCTCCCTTGGACACTCCTTAATTCTGCTTCAGGCCATCTTTGAGCACTGCTTGCAACCTACTTACACCCTTCTTGATTTTCCTTCAGACCATCTTTCAACACTTCTTTAACTGTCCTGCAGCTTTTCTGGGACTATTTTCAGACTTAAGACCTCTTTACAGCTTCTTCGAACCACCCCACTCTCAGACCCTCTTTGTACTCTACTCGAACCTAGACCCCGCTCGAACCGACTGTAGGTTCTCCTCAAAGACTTCTTGGACATTCTCCACTTAAGTTCCCTTCCCCTTCCTCCTACCTCCGCTCCCTTGATACTCACTCGTCCCTCTGAACTGGATGCCGTGGCTGGCGGCGTCTATAGGAACTCCTAAACTCAGAACAAAGAGGGAATGGATTTTTTTTCCTTGCTTTTACACATCACCTTCAGCCGCTTCCACATAGTAGAGTTGGAGCGCAACAACCCCATTCATTTCGTTCACAAAGTTTTTTTTTCACTCGTCTTATCATTGTACCTATCGTTATTCAACTAAACCCTTACCTTTATAAGGATTTTCTTTCTCCAAACTTTCGTCCAGTCAATCTATTTTCAAAGATGAAATTTTAGAAGACATTCAAAGATTTTGCGTCAGTCAGCTTCAATGAGTTAAATTTATATGGAGGGGGGAGGGGCTATGTTCTTTGTTCGTTTCTAGGAGTGTTCTGATTTTAATTCAGTTGTACCTTCCCCTTTCCTTATAAATTAAGAGTGACTGTTTTGTTGAAACAGATGTCGAATATTTCCCTTACACACTAACTTCCTTGTATGTGGAAATCCATGTTCGCCGAGACAATTTACGTCTTTTAGGGATATTCTGATTTCGAGCGAGCATTTAGTACTTTGAAAATATGTTTACAAGAAATTTTGGTATCCAGAATGGTTGGCGGGAACGTTCCATAGTAACAATTGACTCAGATATGTTAAGTTTCATGATCTCAATCCGCTCCATATCAAAGGTCGTAATTTCTTTAAAATCAAACTAATCTAAGGCAATGCTGAGAGGAAGGAGATGTTAGAATTATGTCTACTTAATCACCCTACCGATCTGTTTGTCTACTTTCTCCTTAGAACAAGGTCGTCTCAATCTTTTCGTCACAGATTTTTGTAAATTACCCTAAACACCACCTATCTGATCTGAAAGCGATGGACCATAAAACATTTAATGGCTTTGTTTACTTTAAAAAGCATTTTTGTTTACCTATAGCTAAAGTTTATGACGTAGACCGCATCGGAACCTAATCAGGTGACCCATGGATGGCGTGAGAAGGAGGTATCTTGTGGGTCGATATCTGATCTAATTGGCCTTGGGATATGATTTGCGCCCATAGATTAGTCGTATTGCGGTGTTAAATTGTATTCATGGCTGTAAAATAACATTTAGACATTTATTTTTCTACCTCTCCTGTCTGTGCAAAGCCTCGTTATTTGCCCACTTTTTCGATAAGGTCATTGTTATTTGGCAATAATTCGAGTACACCTGGAATTCATGGAATTCTTTTTTCAGCCCTTTCTATTCAAAGGCTGCTTCTACTACTGTTCTAAGTAGGTCACATACAGTAATGTTAATAGTCGGAATGGATCCCAATTTGGCGATAACTAGATGATTTTACGAACCATCGATCGCAACTCACGTTACACTGTAGATCCTGACTCGATAATCTTAGAAATCGTAGATACTAAAGAAAATAAGACAACAAAATGAGATTATAAGCCAATTCATATCAGGAAGTACCCGCCGGGGGTGTGGGGGGCTTCAATCGGCACGGCTTGACTAATTCCAGGGGGCATAGGCTCCTTAAACCATTAATGACAAACGCACAGAAAAGTGAATTTAATACTATAAACCAAAAACCCTCAAAGACTTGGTCAAACGAGACAATGTGATTGAGCATCCCAGGAACAGTCAACGTGAGATGATGTGGAGAGTCTTGAAGTGTATAGGTGTTCCATAGCAAGCAGAGCACAGATGATGGGAGGTGGTGCAGACCCGATTGGAACCCCCCAAAAATGAAGCGCGGTTCACCAGAATCGAGTTCTCGTTGAGAAAAATTACGCTTGGATCGCGTAGTCAGTCTGCCTCTGTCTAACATTTTCCTACCCTCGAATGTTTTATTCTGTGATTAATTGTAGATTAATCATTTATTTGTCTTGATTTAAATTATGCAATCAGGTATCATTTGGTGTTGAGTCCTACTGTCCGGACTTGTACACACGTGAAGGGTCGAATATAAATTCCACTGACGAAAGGGGTGGGGAGAGTCTGGATGTTGGAAATAATTAAAAAAAAACTAAAACTAACGGGGGCTTCTCCGACGGAAAGTAGTGAAGACGGATTTATAAAGAAAGAGGTGAAGTTAGAATAAATGAAAATTTTGGGGAGTTAAAGTGCCCTAGTAGGCAACTTGGAGTACTAGGGACAAGTAGAGTGCACATCTCTCCTCAACCAAGGTTGTGCCCTTTGCAGCTGCGCTTGGGAATATGACAACATAAATCTTGGGATTTGATTCTAGGAGAAAATTCACCAGAACTAAATAATTCTCGACCAAGTGATGTGTTGTAATCGTCTGTACTTCCATATTGTGTTGCAATCGCTTGGAATTTATTAATGTGTTGTAATCATCCATACTATTCTAGTTTCAAGGAAGCGAAACAATCACAAATGCTGCCACAACCATTGCATCTAGTAACCAGAGGCAAAAACCACCATAGTATCAAATCAAGCACTATTCAGTTCAAGCGTACAAACTTCGCGTTGCTCTTTCGCATTTTTCCTAAGCTTTGCCACTCTACATCTTCCCCAATGTCCAAGTCCTCACCCCTCCCACCAATTGTGACAAGTTCGTACTTTGGAGTACGCGTCTTCCTCATGCTACCATGTTTATGGAGTTTTGTACTACGCTCAGTTCCTTCATTTAGAATTGACACGGCTTGCGCTTATTCTCTTTGTTATTCTTAACATACTCCTCTCTTTATCTTCCTATGCATCATCTTCTTTTTTTATTTCAGTGGTCTCTCCCTCTCCCTGTTTTTATTTCCTAATGAAACAACAATCCCGTGTTGATTATACTACGTTTCTTTTATTCCCATAAAATCGTGTACTTTAAGAATTTGCAACCATACAGTAGATAATTTAACTGTACATATATATGCACATGCGTTGGAGTAGGAAAGTGAATTTGAGTGAGAGGAAACTGTTTGCGGGAAGGGACTCCATCGAGGTGAAATGAGCAAGAGGAAAGCAGCGTCTGTTGATCCGGCAATGAACTCCATTTCGGCAGCAGTTATTCATGTGGAGGATCCAACATAATGTTCCTTTATTACATATTTACTCGGCATTCATAATTAATATAGCCCAGAATGAACTATAATACCAACGTCTCCTTTATGCAATAACGAATTAAGGCCTACAACAAGGCACATTATTCCCCATTATGTCATTCTTAATTGTAGCGTTATCCTCTCTTTTATAGACCCTTTATAGGGCTGGTTGAGTGCCTCGGTGGTGTCGTAATGCTGCTTGGTATTTGGTATTGAAATAACCCTCTTAATTTCATTTACGGCCCGCAGGTATACGAAGAATAAACAGCTGCGTCTCGCCTCCCATGAAATGACGGCGATTTTAGATAAAGGAGACCTTCAGGATTTGAGGGGGACGCTACCATTAGCGAATATCCCCCCCCCCTTGCATGACCTTGCTTCGTTGCACAACACATTTATATTCAGGAGAATTGCGTGCCCTCCAGGCCCCCAACGCTACAAAGAATCGATTTGGTCTGTTTGGATCAAATAAAGATTAGCCATCTTCCTTACGATATCAACTTAAAGATGGCTTATCTTTACAAGTGAGCTGGGTTGTTTGTGTGTCAGTGACCTTATGATGTGACACATACTCACGGTTAGTACAGCGATGAGTACTCGCCTCCACACTGCATGTGGCACGCCTGGGGGATGCTCCTCTTCCACGCTAAACAAGTGACTGTATCCAATACATCAATTTAATAGCACTAAAATGAACTGTATCAATTGGGAATTCCATCCCTCATTTCTGCCGTCGCATACGATCACTGCGTACATAGAAATTTTCCTTACTTACATATACTTACTTGAACGTTTAAAAGTTAGGTTAGGTTGATTAAAGATAAGGCATCCATAAGTGACCGAGTAAAGATTTACGCGTAATCTAACCTATCCCTATTCGTAGGTAATTTTTATCTTTTCCTAATTCCCAGTTAGTTCTTTACTCTCTCACTTTATAGATGGCTTATCTTTGCTGCGTCATCTTTGAGATAACTTCTATTTGCTAGCTCACTTTAGAGATGGCTTCTCTGTACTAGTCAGCACTGAGATTGCTTATCTTTACTTTATCTGGCTATTTATATTCCATATATTTGTCCCTTTGTCGAACCTTCAAATAATTTCCATGTCTCATGGATTCCTTACATAAATAATAGCATATCTCTTTATTCCTCTTTTTCATCAACTTCAATTTCATAAATCCCTACTTGTAAATCCCAGTGGAAACCCAACATTCAATGGAACCCCGGATGAGGATCTCTACATTAGAGGAAAGGAAGATGTGTGAAATTCTAAAAAGGACAAAGAGGTGGGTGTTCGGAAGCGAGATAGCGTGTAACACCCCTGAGTCTGACCATTCCGCAACGAGAGTTCGATGATAATAAAGGTGACATATGTATGTAAAAGAACTTCAGAACGCTGGGCGGAGTGTTTCAGTTCGGTACCATCAAACAGCATTACATACGAACATACGGCCTTCAAATCCACCCGGCACCGGCACCCTCTGTTAGGGGATAACTGTGGGGGAGGGGCACTTTTGTATCATCCAGCATCAAATGCACCCCCCCTCCCCTAGAATTAAATCTCGCGCACTTCTCTGTTAAAACTTCCTT
The DNA here is from genome assembly GCA_963969495.1 of Ceratothoa steindachneri. Taxonomy (NCBI): domain Eukaryota; kingdom Metazoa; phylum Arthropoda; class Malacostraca; order Isopoda; family Cymothoidae; genus Ceratothoa; species Ceratothoa steindachneri. The sequence goes on from OZ018328.1 coordinate 104,593,721, forward strand.
TACATTTGGGAGAAGGCAGTTACCACAGTCTTGAAATGGGTCTTGAAACAGAGTAAACTGGCTATTCTGAGACGTGCGATGAGTGGCAGCTGACATATTTTTGGCTCGAGTTATTCTTTGAGTCATGACTCATCATATCATCACCCACTGGGAGACGAGATTTGAACGAGAGACGCGTTCCAGCAATCGCCTTCTCCAGTAGGCAAGCCCCACCACTAAAGAGTTGCGCTCCCTCATGGTGGCTACGCGGGCTGTCACCGCATCCTTAAATTCTTTGTGGAAGAGTTTCAATAGGTTTTCTCTTGCCTTTTTTTTATAAATACAAACACAAAATTTCAACAAAGCTTTTGGGACTCGGCACCATCACTCCACCGCCATCTTGCTTTCCCTCTTCTCTTATCCCCGTTCTCTTCCCCTCCTGAGTTTCTGATTCCCTCTTTACGTTAATTATGGTTTTAAATTAAATTTCTTCCCATTTCCATCCAAGTCTAAATTATTATTAATTGCTTCGCTTTGTACTCGCCAAAAAAATTACTTAAGGAATCTATGAAAGTGAATTAATGCGAACATTTCCAATTTATTTCCTTTGCGAGGTTACTCACTGTGAAAATAGAATATATAAGGCGGAATCTCCTTATTTTAAATGACGGATACATTGTTTGAAAAAATAGAGTTAGAAGTACATTCGTGTTCCTATTCTCCGCACCATTGTCAAGGAAATAGGAAAATATTAACAGAATAATTATAGCGGAGCAGTTAATTCCGTTCCTCTCTCACACATTCAGCCATCCAAACATATATGCGTGGATACATACATATATGTATTGATGCATACACAACACTTGGAGAGAGTAAATAACGAAATTGTTTAAGAAAGAGAGCACGAGGGAGATTTAGTTCCTCAGAAGTGAGGAATGAAGTTACATTTGGTAGAGTTACGTTTGTTAAATATACTTGAAGGACAAGCGTACCATGAGGTAGGTTTGTAAGTTAGGTAATACTTCAAGGACAAGCTTACCTTTCTACCCTAAAGTGCAAGTCTAAGGGTGGCTTATTTGCATTTTATCAGATAAATTTGAAGATGTTAAAAAACAGATAACAAAACAAATACCGCACGTCGAGGGTCAAGTTAATACTAGCGGCTGTCGGTTCTAACCTCATCTCCTGATTCACATAAGCTCAGTTTAAATACTCGACTGTCAGCAATTTTCAATCGGAAGGTAAAACGGAAAAGAAACATCTCTTTTGACTTAAGGCTGCCTCTCTTGTCTTTCGATTAAACCCTGACAAAATAACACCTACTTAACTTCTGCTGTCTTTCTTCCGGCATCATAAAAGCTTCTACATACAGCTGCATCGCTCACCCGACCCTCTTTCTATGATACTGTTTCCTTTCGTTATTCTTCTGCTGTTTCAAATCATCAGAAGTCTGTGCTTCAGCTTCGAGTTTGTTTTTATATCGAACCCACAAAAGTAGCACTTCAGCACAGTTGACGAGAACGTCCATTTGCGTTTCCAATTCCATATCAATTGTGATAAATTTTGAACAAATTGCCAACCAATGCTATTTATTTCCTGTGCCAGTCATTTTACAAATAAATGTGATCTGTTACTATCCATTGTTCATTTTTTTATGGTTCCTTACGATTGGTGAGTTTAATTTGCCTAATTGTTTTATATACAGGTTGGAGACACGAAATATAGACTGCTTTTTACTAATGATTTTAAATATGTGCACATACCATTAATTACCTTCGGGTTCTTTCAGGATTTATTGAATTTTGTGAACCAAATTGTAAATTAATCAAAAGACACCTCGTTTTCCAAATATGACTGGAAAATGGGAAGCAATCGAGTACCTGTAGATAATCAGGAAGAAAGCGGGCGATATTTCCAAAATGTTAGATCTCACTGTGAGCATAGCTGTTTTATTTTTAAGCTAATCAAAAGGGTTGAAGAGGCAAGCAGTTATCTTGTAAGAGTAAGGACCAGGACCCTCATCAAAAACACGATGAAGACGATCAGGCGAATTCCAAGGAAGAATGACACACAACTTGCTTTGGGATCGAAAGTAAGACACGCAAATATTGGTGAAAGATGATCTGAAACTTCTTCCAATCAAGATAGCTAAATGACATCTTTCTAACCCAACCAAAAGAAAGCGTACAACGATTGAGTCCAAAGGAAACCCCTACAAGGATTCTCCGCTAAACTCTCATTGCACCCGATTTTCACCCGATTCGCACTGGTGTTACCTGGAGGCTCAATTTTTCAATGAGTTTTTCAACACCGAATCGTAATGCATTAAAGTCATGCTACATCCTAATCAATATTACTTAAAAACAAAACAAATAAAGTTCTTGATTTCATGATAAGGGCCATATTCCAGCGCGATAGCAATTTTATCTTATTTTTCATAAATTTGGTTATGCAAAAGAACTCATCACATTCATTTTTGTACATTCATATTTTTATTGTGGAACCATAAAAACGCGTTAGTATTCAGTCTCTCAAGTATTCTACGTCCCCTATTACTCATCCTTTCAATTTTAAAAATTTTTACTATTTCTGGTTATCCCGCACTCCCTATTACAATCTGTTATCATCAGTGAGCTTTTCCACTGCTCATTTCCTTTAACTCAAGTTAAGTTTCGTGCCATTATTCGTGAATTGGCGCTAAAGCTAGCATCTATCGTGCCTACTATCTAGCTAGTGGGAATCCTTGTTAGGAGCTCGTAATTAACACCCTAATCTCTGAGTCTCACCTTGATAAAAACAAAATGCTTAAAGCTCTTTTCTTCACAGTAACTTAGCTTCACTACAAACCACTACACTGAAATAACTCAATACCGTCCTAGCTCAGAGAAACAAAGCACCGGCATCTATCGTGCTGCTATGCCTACTCTTTCGTTCAATCTCTTTAGCCGCCCTATGGCAGATTAAAGATTCTACTGCCGTGGGTCCGTCGAGCATTTCCTGAAATTTTTCAGGTTCAACCTACCTCACTCTACCATCACTTAGGTTCTCAGTCCTAAGAGCGAACCCCATCTTTTTCACTTCATTCCAACAGCAGGGGTCTATTTCATAGGCTCTATTCAAATCTTCTGCAGATCAATTTGATATCCGCCTTCATTCGGACGGGCAGAGCTTTTTTCCCGCTTTAACTCATAATCACCAGTTTCGTCATATTTACTCCCAGACAGGTACTCACGCCCCGGTAGTGTTTCACTCCCACCTAAAATGAGTGGATGTTGGGGCAGGGGTAAACTCCTTCTACACCTGAAACTTGTTATAGTGGCATGTATTCCCGACGCCAATGCACACAACAGACTCAAAACTACGAGGATGTGGGTTTTAATCATCCTAAACATCTACCTTTCACTCCTTTTTGCCAATTTTTCACGAAGTCTTCCCTAATTCTTTTATTGGGGGGTTCAGGTGTAACATGGGCAATTATGTTGCAGGTTACAATTAGACGAGTGGGTGCCCTACCGGCCACAACACCTACTTACATAAAAAGACTTGGCAGTGATGGTAACTGGCAATACTACAAACAGTTCCGAGAGAAACTGGAAACCCTGTCCGGGTTCCTCCTCACTTGCACCTCTTCATCACCTCCAAGAGGCGTTTTCATTAATCCCGATTTCTTCTATCTAGTATTCATGGATCTGACCAGTTACATCATACCATGTCAGATAAGAGAGTTGGAACTTCTTTAAAAAACTCCCCTTTAATGTTCACGGGCTGCAAGAAACCAGGCTTGAGAGGCCTGGGGGAAAAGGCCACATAGAGAAATATTAGGTTGAGGAATAAGTTCTGGCGTTTTTTTTAATGTTATGTTGATTTAAGTTTTGTTGACGTGATTTCTGCACATATTAAGAAACAATAATAAATAATGAGAGCAAGACTTGCAAAGGTTAAGCTACGTCTCTTAACAGCGTAGACTATTAGGCTTTTGCTTAGGCTACGTCTTGAAGTTGAGTGATAAGTCATTGCGGTTTATTTAAAAGTTGTGTTAATTTAATTTTTGTTCTGTACCCTCAAAATGGAATGTCAAGTTGAAAGAAAGGCGCATTTTCGACACTTGTTGTTATTTATTTTCAATCGAGACGGGAACAATGCAAATGCAGCCAAAGCTTGTCGCGATATTTGTGCTGTATACAGAGAAAATGCTTTATCAGAAAGGACAGCTCAATGGTGGTTTTCACGTATCAAAAACGGTCATTTCAATCTTAATGACGAAGAACGTTCTGGTCGCTCCATTAAGTTGGATGAAGATCGATTGAACGACCTTCTTCATGAAAATCCTCGTCAATTGACTAGAGAATTGGCTGTAGAATTGGCGTGTGATCAGAAAACTGTAGTGAATCACCTTCATTTGATGGGAAAAGTTCAAAAACTCGGTGCATGGGTTTCGCACGCTTTGAGCGAAAGCAATAAACTTCAACGCTCCACGATTGCTGCAGGCTTGTTTGCTCGTCACAAGGCTACTCATGGATATAAGGACAGATTTCTTCACCGCATCATCACTGACGACGAAAAGTAGTGTTTATGTCAACATGAACCATCGAAAATAGTGGCTTAGCCCCAATAAAAAACCACTTCCGCGATTAAAGCAAGAACTTCATCCTCGAAAGCCGATGCTGTGTGTGTGGTGGGATTGTGAAGGCATCATTCTTCATGAGCTCCTTGCGAACAACGAGATTGTCAATGCAGAACTTTACGTTCAACCAATGTATCGACTCGCCGAAGGTATTCGTGAAAAGCGACCTCATCGACGTTATAGAGTCCTTCTGCAACACGAAAATGCTCGTCCTCATATTGCCAATTTGACAAAAAACGCCACCCAAACGCTTAATTGGGAAATCCTGCCGCATCCATCATATTCGTCAGACTTGGCTCCATCAGATTTCCATCTGTTCCAATCGCTTTCAAACAATTTGCGCGGCGTTTCGTTCACTACTGATGTGGAATTAAGAACCTGGTTAGACGAATTCTTCGAGTCAAATTCCAGAGATTTTTATTGCAGAGGCATCGAAAAACTAGCTGAACGTTGGGAAGTCGTAAATAACAACGGATAATACATTATTCATTAAATTGCATATTGTTCAATTAAAAATAAAGTTTTTCTAAAATGTTAATGGTAATAAATAAATTTGATAAAACCAAAAGGTGGCCTACAAAGAAAATTCAGGAAATGTGGCGATGTTCTTGATCCACTTAAATATCATATACAAACAAGTAGTAGAACTTTTTTTATTTATCATTCACGAGCAAGCCGTAGAACTTGTTTTGTTTATCTTATACGAGCATATAACTTGTTTTCTTTATTATATAAGAACAATCAGTAAAAATCGTTTGGATTTTATGCACGAGAAAGTCGTACAACTTTGTTAACTATCATACAAAAGCAAGCATATAACTTATTCTGTTTGATATTACCAGCAATCAGTAGAACTTGTTTTGTTTATTATATATGAGTCAGCCGTAAACTAGTTTTGTTTATCATATGCAAAAAAGCTAGAGAAATTCTTTTGATAATTATCAAATAGGAGCAATCCGTAGAACATGTTTTGTTTGTCATACAAGAGAAAGCAGTGGAACTTGTTTTCTTTATCATTAAAGGACCAAGCCGAAAAACTGGTTTAGTTTATCATAGACAAGCAAATAATAGAATTTGTTTCTTTAACATATAAGAACAAACCGTATAACTTGTTTCTTTTTCATATACCAGCAAACCGTATAAATTGTTTTTTTTACCATACACGAATAAGTCGTATAAATTGTTTTTGCTATCATAAAAGAGCAAGCTGGAAAAATTGTTTTATTTATCATATAGCAGCAAGCCGTAAATTTTGTTTTGTTATCCATATACGAGCAAGCCGTAGAACTTGTAGTATCAAATAGGAACAACCTTGCAACTTTTTTGTTTATCATTCACAAGCAAGCCGGATCCCTTGTTGTTGTTTTTTCATATAGGAGCAAGCAGTAGCAGTGGTTTTAGTATAACACTGGTCTGCGACGTTTTTGCTGTCAAGGTTTTTTCAACTGATTCTTATCTATTTCTTCAGTACACTGAATTCAAATCTAGCCTTTTTCTTTTTTTTTTTTTAATCAGGTCCATTTTTTTCCTATGGCATTTTTTATATAAAAAAACTAGAACTTTTACTTTTTTGTGCTATTTTCCAAAATATATTCATCAGAATTAGGGAAATGTCTAGTTCCTGATCATATAATTACAAATTTTGACTATCATTTGATGTTATTTCGATAGCATGAAACAATCATGATGCATACATCATTTTATTGCATCATATTCGGTAATTCTAGAGTTTTATGGATGTAGTGTGACGTCACAAATATGGTTGTATATAAAGAGCGCATTTCTCTGTGAGAAATAAAGCAGTATTTAACTCATTAGCATTGGCTATCATACTTAGATTCATAATTGCCATTAATGTGGTTGCTATTTTTCTTCTAAACCTTGTAATTGGTGATTAAATGTTATTGCTGTGTGTGATTTTTATACATATTTTTGATCATATTCTACCACTAGACGTAATAATATATATATATATATATATATATATATATATATATATATATATATATATATATATATATATATATATATATATATATATATATATATATATATATTTAAAAGAAATGCTAAAAGTGCTAAAAATATATAAGTTGAATGTTAAAGACCAATAAAAACTCTATTTTAGTGTATATAGTTTCAATGATTAGTTTAGCAAAAATCTACACCTGTCTATTCTAAAATGATTTTATTTTAAATACTCTCCTTACTGCCAATTTATTTCTGACTTGTAAATGTTTGAATGTTTTTCTATTTATTTAAGAAGATTTTAAAAATGAATAGGAAATGCAAAAATGATCCCAATAGGTTTTGTTTTATCTGCGAGCAAGTAACATTGTCAGGACATCGATCGAAAAGAACGTCATTGTGAAAGCAAGTTGCCACCCATATTCATTGTGAAAGCAAGTTGCCACCCATATTTTGGGATGAAATTAAGGGATCAAGATAAAAAGTTTGCTTCTCATTTCTGTTAGAAGATGTATTTTGAAAATCTAAGATTGAATAAAGGCAAAATCAATTCACTACCTTTGGTATACCATTGCACTGGCGAGAAGGCAAAGATCATGTGACAGATTGTTATTTATGCCTCACTGACTTAAAAGATTATTATTTTATATTTAATTATAGTAATATCTTAATTCATCATTTTAATATATAGATCGTATGAATATGTTTGACTCCGTGCTTTTTAACCTTTGGTCATTTTATTTCAGGAGTGAACAGGAAAAAACAAGCAACATGTTTGTTCTGATCTTCCTTCAGACAGACGACCAGTTCCTCATGGCTGAGAGGTACCCATACCAGCATTACCAGTTAATCTGGATATTTTTAAAGAGAGTGATGAGGAATACGGAGAAATGCACACTTCTTTATCATTTATGCCTTCAAGTTTAGAATTAAATCAACCTAATCATTTAAATCAAGCCCAATGGAACTACTTGACCAGAGACTTGGTTCTATCTAAAGAGTCAGCCCAGCTACTTGGTTCAAGACTTGGTGAAAATAGTTTACTAGCTCCAGAAACAACCTATTGCTAGTACTTCAGCAGAAATGAAGAGTTTCGAAAGTTCTCCGTTCACGAAAATACTCTGCTAAGATATTGCAACAATGTCAATGGATTATTCGAAGATGTAGGCTTTCGCTATAAGCCAGATGAATGGAGACTTTTTATAGACTCATCAACCTGAAGTTTAAAGGCTTTGCCTTTCCATATAGGAAATAAAGTACTATCTGTTCCAGTTACACACTCTGTTCAATTAATTGAGAATTATTAAACCATGAAGACTTTCCTGGATGCTGTGACGTTCAATCTTCGTGAATGGAAGATTTATGGAGATATATAGGTAAGAACTACATATAAATGCCATTTATTAAAAAAAAATATTTTTAGTAGAACATTATAGATACTTTCTCTAAAAAAATCACTTTATTTAAAATAATCTCACTTTTAAATAGTTGCATTTAAAAGACAAAAAGTGTCATCTCTTATATATAAAAAATTTACATTTACATTACATTCCTTCCGATTTCAGAATAGTTTTTAAATTCAGGTTGTGTTTTTAATACTAAGAATGTGAGGTGGCTATACAAAATACCCCTGCTTCCTCTGTTTATGGGATACTTAGAGCCGACGGGCAGCACTATGAGCGGCAAGAATGGCCATCTCGAGTCTTTTAATTATAGTTCTTATAATGTGATATATGAACGCATAGTCAATCCTAATAAAGTTTTACCCCCACCTTTCAAATAAAAGATTTCCAAAAGTTAGTGAAGCAAAATTAACTGCGGGTATTTTTAATGGTCGTCAAATAAGGATGCTAATGAAAGACCCTGGTTTAACAGAAGTCATGAGTGAGGCAAGAAAAAATGCTTGGCAATCTTTCAAAGCACTTTCTCTTAATTTTATAGGAAAGCATAGAACTAAAGAGAATTAAACCATTGTAGAAGGTTTAATACAAAACTTTCAAATCTTAGGAGTGAGAATGTCTGCAAAACCCCACTTTTTAAGTTCGTATATTGACTACTTCCCGGAAAATTCTGGAGATTACAGTGAAGAACAAGGGAAAAGGTTCCATCAGGACACTAAGTCCATGGAGGAAATATCTCAGGGAAGATGGAACATTAATATGCTGCTGACTATTATTCGTGTTAAAAAGGTATTCACCAGTAGAAGAATACAAAAGAAAATCTCTAAAATCATATTTTTTTCTAAATACTTCTTTTGTATTTTTTTCATTGCAAATTTTCGTAAATTAGAACAAATCTATCACTATAGGTGTTCTATTTCACAGTTTTATTCATATTTTACCTTTCAAAATTACCTTAGAAATATAAGATATATTAATATTTATAAAATGGTTATTGCAAAAAAAACTTGACCTGATCAAAAAAAATGCCAGATTTGGATTCAACGAAGTGAAAGACAAGAATCAGTTGAAAAAACCTTGACAGCCAAAAAACTTCAGACACGCCGCTGTGTAATATATAGCAAGCAGTAGTACTTGTTTTGTTCATTATATAAGGAAAATTCGTAGAACTAGTTTTGTTTATCATACAGGAGCAACCCTTACAAATTGTTTTGTTTATCATATACTCGCAAGTTTTTCAACAAGTTTTGTTTATCATACACCAGAAAGCCGTATAACTTGTTTTGTTTATAATTAAGGGCAAGCATAGAATTTATTTGGTCTTCATACACAAGCCAGCCGTATAACTTGCTTTGTTTATCATACACGAGTAAGCCGTATAACCTGTTTTGGTTATCATACACGAGCAAGCTGTATGACATATTTTGCTATTAGACACGAGGAAGCCGTATATCTTGTTTTATTTATCATATACGAGCAAGCCTTACATTTTTTTTGTTTAGCAAATAAGAACAAGCAGTAGAACTAGTTTTGTATATCATACACAAGGAAGCTGTATCCACTTGTTCGATCCGAGTGGGGAGACCCCATTTCCTAATATGAAAAAGACGGCAGAATCTAGGAGACTAATCCTAATCTAAGTGTGTACCTAAGGATCACTTAAATACCTGCCTGTTAATGCACTCCGCGACCCTCCTAACTTAATAAGACTAATCTACTAGGCGCCTCTCCAAGGTTTCCGACTCGTGTCCTTAAGGGACCCCGTTCTTCGCGCCGCCTAATGGGGCTTCCTTCCAGGGTTCACTATAACGTACAGCCAAGGAGTTCTGAGCGTTCTGAGGGTCGCGTTATATTGCAGAGGATTGAAATAAGTTTGAGTAAAAAGCGGTGAAATGTGGGCAGTCCCTCTTTGGGGGGGCAATCCTGCACTTAGTAACAGGAGGTATCTCCAATCAAACTAAGTAAGCATGTATCTTTCCGAAGTAGTTAAATGAAGTGATTTTCTTGGCAAACGTTTTTCAAAATCCCTTGGTCTTAACCTTACCTCTTTACTGAGTTTCCTTAGAAATGATTCCGAGTAAACAGACTGAATAACGATTCACGATTTATCAAGAGAGAATATATAAATGAATATTACATACATGCAATAATAAATAGTTAATAGAGGGAAAAAATAGGAAAATAATGAGCGGAGAAGAGAAAGTTACAAGTAGGAGTATGAATATGAAATAAATAAAGGCTCCAGAAGACAGTGGAGTCAAATTGTTAACTTCATACAATCTTAATTTTTTATTTTATCCATGTTAGAATAAAATATTTACAATTTACAGTTATTTATTTACATATTTGCTATGTTCAAGAGTTAGAATTTTTATTATTTTGGTTTTATATAATACAACTTCTATTTACAATCACTATATTATTTTCTTTATTTTCTTCACTTTACCTAGGACATTTTTGTTCGCAATAAATTTGGCTAATGCGTTACTTTTATATTGATCACTTTTATCTATTTTACTTTGTAATTATTTTATCATAAATCACTTTTAATCAATTTTATTTTGTTCTTTAGTTTATTTTAATCACTTCTAATTATTTTATTATTTAATTGTTAATCACTTTGTTAATTTAACTTATTTTAATCACTTTAATATCGTTATTTAGTTACTTTTCTTTTTGTCACTGTTATTTATTCACTTTTATTATTTTTTTAGTCACTTAACTGGATTTTAGTCACTTTCGCTCTTGTGTTCACTTGTCTATTTCCAACGTTTGAGGCCAATTTTTTTATGTGGATATGTTAACGGTGTGGGTGCACAAGTCCAGAATCAACATTGCACCCTCCATTAACAGTCCTCCTACCTCCTTTGGAGAAAACGGTCTCTCGAAGGTCCACTTGTAGTCCCCCGACGAATTCCTTGGAACAGCCGTTCTGGGTCTCCTTTGGGAGGCCTACAAACGGGTGCACCGAAGACCTTGAGGCCCACGTTTTCATCGTCGAAGAAGAACCCTTTCCGTAAGATTTCCTTCTTCTTCGTAAGGGGACCTCCAGGATGTTTCGGGATTTCTTTATCGTCCTTTTCTTCTGTATTTCGTGTATCTTCTTGTTCTTCTTCTTTTTGTTGAACTGGTGCTTTCTTTTTCTTTCTTCTCTGTCGTTTTTTCTTCGGGCTTTTCTTTGAGCTTTCGCTTTTTGCCTCTTCTTTTTCTTCCGTGGTTACTTCTTCTTCCGTACTTTTTTGCTGTGGTTTGTTCGTTGATTCTTCTTTATTTATGTCTTTTTGGTGGGGCTCGTCAAGGAATTGGAAGTTCAAGACTTCCTGCGACACAGGGTTAGGCGAGAACCACAGTTTCTTCTTTACCCTATTCTTTGCAGGAGTCAATTAAGCTCAACTGCAAAAGGGTCGTGGTTGGCTAGGTTTCCCAAGTGAGAAAAAATAACCATAGTCATTATTTCAGTGCCTTCACTTTACATTACCAGTTTTTCGGACGGGACACCTCATGGTCAAGTCCCCGTTGTTTCCTCCGCAGTTTATACACTTTGGATCCTCCGACGCACACTCCTTCCATCCGTGTCCAGACTTGGAGCAGATAGAGCACGTGAGGTCGGCTGCTGTGCATTGTCTTGTGTGGATGCTTCTCACGGCAAAGCATTCCTCGGCTTCAATCTTATCTGGGGCTATTCGAAGGTAGAAAACCAGGAGTCCCTCCTTCTTAGCCCTCTGTGTCATATCGATGCTTGAGAAGATGACTTTAACTATGTTCTGTGCTTTGCCGAATTTCTCAACCTTGACCATGTTCGCCCACTTTTTTTTATTCATAGCTTCACAGCTGTTGTCCGTAAAGGAAGGGTCAAGCTCCTGAGGATTCGGGTGCGACGGACAAGGATTTCCTGGTGGACGGATGCCTCAAGCCCAATCTTATGAAGAGACTTTTTGGCCTCCTCGGGGACGAGCTTCTCTACGTCCTCCAGTGTATCGCATATCGTCACGTATCCGATGGGCATGTCTATTAGACTAATAAGCGCGTTATTTAGTAGTCCAAAAATCGTTTCCCTGACGTTCTACCTGGTTGGTTTTTCCCATCCCTTGATGGTACGGAGGGGTACCCGCCTGCTGTCATGCAGGGGCGGCCCGATGTGCCCCTTCAGTTAGTGATACACTCTTCTTCTTTGGTATTCTCTCCTGTTCTTCTTGAAATTTGTCTTGTTTGCAAAGTCGAGAGTAGCTGATTCTGGGGCAAGTCTTAGAATTTACCTTTGACTTTTCCTCCTTTGCAACGACCAGACATAATGATATCTCAGACTCAAAACCGAATCCTGTAAGACAAGAATTTTTGTCTATTTATTTATTCATGTAGAAAGCTAGTAACAAAAGAATGATGAACCCCCTTCACGCTTCCATCGATAGGAAGACAAGGGAAGAGAGAAAAAGTGGTGAAATTTAAATTTAAGAGGAGGTATAAAGTATTCCCGGGGATTGAGCCATATCAGTGTGTATATTATTATATATAACATTTTGGAGCTAAAGGAAAAATACTTATGATATTTAGATACTAAAATAATTTTGGGACACAAAAGTAAAAATGTATACAGATAAAGCAGAACAATACATCCAGTTTAGTCGCAATAATAAAGGTGCAGAATAGCTATATTACAATGTAGTAAAGCCAGTATTCTCAATAGTTTAAAAAAATTAATGACTATAGTGTCCAGAGTCAAAAAAATTTACGTAAGGTAATTTCGGTACATTCCGCAAATTCGTTTAAATTTTGTTTTACACTTAGGGTGTTACACTTCGATATTAGATATTAGAGAAATCACTTGCTAGTCTGGATGCGAAGTGTATGTAGGGTAACTTGCAGATGGCCGGTGTGGCCACCGATTTGGCTGGGGGCCTGTATGACTTATATCTCTCTTGGTCCTGTAGCCTGAAAAAGTCGCCTACAGTAACTAGTGGGAGAGTAGCCACCAGGCTGTCCCAGATGGCGGTGCTGTGTGAATGCAGGAAGGCATTCACCGTCTCTAACCCGATTCTAGGATGAAGTTCCCTCGACATGACGAAATCGTCCCATTTCACGTTGAGTATTAAGTGTAGGGCCCCAATTTGTACCCTCTGTATTTGAACTATCCTGGTCATTGAAGCTGTGTTGAGTCGGACTGCTGGGTACAGCAGCTTCATTCTCACTAGCGATGTATATAATTTATTTTTGTTTTTAATACTAAGGTTGCGAAATCGGTGGAATTTGCTGAGTTCAAGTTTCTCAACTTGAACCTTTGAGATGGTGTAGCTTCCTATGCTGCGTTTATAGATCTTGAAGCCTAGGATACTGGCGCTAGGGAAATAGTCTATTGTTGAGTTTGTAGCGCCCAATTTCAAGGTTGGGTTGAGCCAACAAGGAACCTCACAAATGAGCACCCCGTTGGCCCTATGAAATCTTGAAATTGGGCTCACAAATCGAACATTGAAATAATATGCCATCTTATACCAATCGATTAATGTAAAACAAAGCAAATACTTGTAAATAATGTTAAATCGCAATTTAATATTATCAATGCAAAGGAGAATATTTTGTAATCCTGCAAGTGGAATCGTTGTGTTTTCACGCAAATATACAAACATACACACATTAGGAAACCGATGCGAGGCGACGGTGTAGCTAGAGATAAGAAAGATAGTATAAAATAGGTGTGCACACATAGAACGTAATCTGATATGATCTTACCCTTCAGAGTTTACATGAATCCGTGAAAAGACGAAATTAATCTTGCTATGGATGTCGACTTGATAAAGACCGGTCAGGTTTCTAAATTCAAATACTTTCTTGGTGCACACGTGCCTACACTGAACATGCACACACCAATTAAGCATATAAACTCCGCCCAGCCGTCTTAGTAGAGAACACACGCACATACCTTTGATCCGATAAGCTCCGCCCTGCGTTCAGATTAAAAGAAGAGAAGTTATGCCCCTTTAATTGGGCTTACTATAAATAAGCGGACAGAAACATTCTCATTATTATTCTCATTCTGATTCGTACAGTATTATTATTATTATTATTAGCATCACCATCAAGTCAACCAGATAGGTCGTAACAAGAACAACCTCCAGCCTAAACATTAACTAGGCCTGAAGAAGTAGACCTTGTCACCGGTTATGGGGTGCTCCTCTCTCTACGAGTTAGACTCCATGACCGGTGACCCCTCGAAGGAAGGAGAAGAAGAATATTGGCGAATTCTCAATCACAAAATAAAGAACCCCCTTTAGTACTGTCACCCCAGTTTAACTATTTCTTGCTTTTTGTTTGGCTTTTGCTTTTGGGGGGTATTTTGTCTCTTTTCGAAAATTTAAAGTAGTCTATTACTAGGCAGAATTTATAATTACAACGAATTGTGCTCCTTAGGAGCAGTCACCAGATTGGCGATATTATAAACAAAACAAAAAACAGATAACCAGTGAGATTCTGAAATTGATTTAATCCATACATTTGATTGTTATCAAGTAAACAATAATAAACGGTTTCACTAATTAATAAATATTCACAGGTGAAAGAAGGTTTGAGTTTGAGGAAGTTCTAAAATCCAACTAATCTATAGGTCTAAGTATTACTAATTTAATTATAAATAATCAAAAGTATTATTAGTAATCCTTAAGTATTGCGGACTTTTTGAAGCATGATACACGGAGGCATTATTATTTTCCACTTCATCAAGAAATTGAATGGAGGCAATTAAAGTAAGAAAGGAAATTGGTGGAAACAACGAACGTATTTTCACGAGGGGAGAAATATTATATTAATTATTGCTGAGCCTCTATTCAGGTATGCAAGTCATATTCTTCAACCCAAGAGAGAAAATAATTTAACAGCATGTTTTAAAACCTAGTCATGCTAAAAAGAACTACTAGCTACATTTAAAATATAATTTTATTTCTCAGATCGATTTGGTTACATCTGCTATAGAAATATCTGGTGGGTTTTGTTTAATTCTCTTTTTCTTAAATCATGTTTTTGATATTATCTTGATATTTCCTGCCAGAAATAATTAACCTAGACCTATTTAAAAACCACAGCGTTTGTTCTTGCATAAACTTCAAACCTAATAAAATATTATTTTTAGCATATAGATTATGATAATTAACTCTTTCAAAATTCTAATTATATCACAATTAATATAAGGAGAGTAACAACGTTACTGTAACGTAATTTTATTTGTGCAGACCCATTGTGTATTAGGGTTTTATGAACCGATTTTGTCGATCTTGTGTCAGCTCATGCGGAACAACACCCCAATCTTCTTTTCGATAAAATGTAGGTGGCTTTCAATGTTCGATTTCCTTACTCCAGGGTTCTATGCAAGCTTATGTGCAGTTGTTTAAAAATCCTTC
The DNA here is from genome assembly GCA_963969495.1 of Ceratothoa steindachneri. Taxonomy (NCBI): domain Eukaryota; kingdom Metazoa; phylum Arthropoda; class Malacostraca; order Isopoda; family Cymothoidae; genus Ceratothoa; species Ceratothoa steindachneri. The sequence goes on from OZ018328.1 coordinate 104,609,077, forward strand.
TCTACCACATTTTTCAATGAGTTACCTTTTAAGAATGGTTTCTTTCCACCACATCAAAACGTTTGCTACCAAAGTTTTATAGCAATTCCGTAAAATATCTATGGTAAAATACTAACCCAGCCATAGGGCGTGCAAGCCAGCACAACTCTATGCCGGTCCCAAGCCCGGATAAATGGGGAGGGCTGATGTCAGTAAAGGCATTCGACCGTACAACTAAGCCAAAACCAAGATGAGCTACAACCAAGGAGTATTAGACCGTGCCCGGGCGTAACCCTTACAAGCGACCCACAGAGGCCTCGTCCGACCTCTGCAAATATGCGAGGGCTACCACATCATGAGCGGGTGCGGCTAAAGAATATAGCTCCTGTTGCATTGAGATTAGCGACACTGAATGTTGGGACCTTAATAGGTTGAGGAAAAGAAGTGGTGGAGCTGATGGAGAGGGTGAAAGTAAGCATACTGTGTGTACAAGAGACCAGGTGGAGAGGCAACAAGGCCAGGGAGTTGGGAGAGGGATACAAACTATACTACAGCAATGCTACAGCAGAGTAAAGGAATGGAGTTGGAGTGGTGGTGTCGAATGATATGAAGGAACATGTAATTGAAGTAAATAGAGGAGGAGACCAGTTGATAACGTTAAAGCTAAATTGTGGGGAAGGAGAATGTAGTCAGTGCATATAGACTGCAGACAGGATCGACACAACCAGAGAAGGAAGAGTTCTAGAGGAAGCTAGAAAATGAAATGGGGAGCATAGCTGCAGAAGAGAGAGTGGTACTTGGGAAAGACCTGAATGGATATGTGGGGGCGGACAACGAGGGATGTGAGGGGATACATGGAGGCCATGGCTTGAGAAACATGAATGAAGATGGAGAGAGGATATTGGACTTGGTAGTCTCCTTCGACTTGGCTATTGCAAACACTTTCGCAAGAAGCAAGAGCACAGAATAACATACAAGAGCGGAGGCCATACTACGCAGATAAATTATATCATGTATCGAAGATCAAATCTGGTAGAGATTAAAGACTGTAAAGTAATACCAGGGGGCTATGTTGCACCACAACACCGGTTGCTTGTGATAGATGTGTGGTTGAGAAGACCTAGAAAAGAAAAGAGGAGCTATGAGAAGAAGATACGATGGACAGTACTGAAAGACGAAACAAAGAAGCAAAAGTTTAAGACCAAGGTCTTAAGCAGAGTGAACACTGACGTAGTGAGAGTACAAGATTGGTAGAAAGAGAACGCACAAGTGATAAGAGAAGTAGCAAGAGAAGTGCTAGGAGAAACATCTGGGAAGGCACGCGCACCCAGAGAAGAATGGCGGTGGAGTGAAGATTTAATGAGTGCCCTGGTAAGGAAAAGGGAAACAAAAAGCAGTGAGAGAATAGCAGGTCTAGAGAGGATAAAATGGAGTACAAAAATGCAAAAAAAGATAGCACATAAAGCAGTAGCAGTAGTGAAGGCAGAAGCTAGTCATGAATTGTATAAAGAGCTGGAAACAACCGAAGTGGAAAAGAGGATATACAGGATAGCAAGAAATAGGAACAAGGTAACACAGGATTTAAACCATGTGAAGCAGATAAAAGACGCACTCGGTATTATATTAAGGGAAGAAGGAAAGATACAAGAGAGATGGAAGGAATATTTTGATGGTCTGCTGAACGAGGAGAGCCCTCAGGCTTACCATGAGGAAGGAACACCATATCCAAGACTGACAAGAGGTATATAGAGAGAGGAAGTCGTAAGAGCTCTTAAGAGAATAAAAACAACAAAACAGCTGGACCAGATGAGATCTCGGTGAAGACGTGGAGGGCCCAGGAGGATGCAGGGGTGGACTTGTTGTGGGGGCTGATGTGCATGATAGAGGAGCAGAAAGAGACTCGCGGCAAATGGAGGGAGAGTATGTTGGTACCCATCTTCAAAGGGAAGGGGGATGTACAAGAGTGCGAAAATTATCGTGGGATTAAATTGTTATCTCACACAATGAAAGTCTGGGAGAGGGTTTCGGACGAAAGATTACGACTTGAGGTGGAGGTATCCAACAGTCAATTTAGCTTCATACCTGGAAGAGGAACAACAATCCCAGTGTTTATATTGAGACAATGGGTGGAAAAGTACAGGGAGAAACAGAAAGAATTACATATGTATTTTATAGATCTGGAGAAAGCGTATGACACAACACCAAGACAAGAACTATGGAGATGCTTGAGAGAAAGAAAAGTGCCAGAAGAATATGTAAAATTGGTGAAGGAAATGTACAGAAGTGTCAAAACACGGGTAAAAAGTGGAGCAGGCACTACAGACAGTTTTGGAGTTAATGAGAAGAAGATGGAAGTAGCCGAAATGCGGATGCTGCGATGAATGTGTGGCGTAACGAGGGAGGAGAGAATCACAAATACAAGGATAAGAGGAACAACAAAGGTGGTAGTGATTTCGAAGAAGACACAGGAAGCAAGACTTAGATGGTATGGGCACATAATGAGGGAGGATAGAGAGAGTGATGAGAGAAGAGCTTTGGAGATGGAAATACAGAGAAGGGGGAGGAGAGTAAGACCCAAGATTAGATGGAGAGACTGCATACAAGCTGACATGAAGGAGAAGGGACTGAGACCAACATGACAGGAGCCAGAAGCAGGTGAAATCGGCTCATCAAAAACGGCGACCCCGTATAAAGACGGGCAAATAAGCTGACGACGAAGAAGATCCGTGGTAAAATGCTCGGTCAGTACCTCGTCCACTTTTCATAAACTTTCAAGCCAAAATACAAGTGGTCTTTTCGTCGATGCTGTTTCGAGTTGTACAAGACAAATTCTTTCTAAAACCAAAGAGTAAATTATTAAGACCCATTGAGACTGTAGTTAAGTCATGATACAGCCTTTAAATTTGATATGTTTTCAAACCTAAATTAATTACTGGACATCCTGAAATATGTATCTACCTGGAGTGGAGGGAGGTGAAGTTTAGTGCATCCTTGTCTCAGTTAGATTTGTTTTACTCCCACAGAGAACATGCACATCCAACTTCTCACTAGGAAGCAATCATAGAATAGTTATTGAGACAAACTTCTTATGGTATGAAATCTGGCAGCCCAACCAAGAATACGAAGGATCCCACAAGCGAAGTGGCTAGAGGAAAAGATTACGCTTACTAACAGGAAAATAAGAACTCAACACAGAGAATGAGACTGGTGGAAAGGAACTCAAAGGACAACAAGAGAGTACCACCCCCTCCCCCTTCTGCCCTGGTCACTTCAAAGAGTACGAAGAGGTGGTGGTGCGGGGGAGGTGGTCAATTTTTTTTTTTTTCTCTCACTTTCCTTTCCATTTCACTGCAAGAACAAACGTAGCAAGCGAATTACACTTGAATAACGAGGAAAAAAGATCAAACGACTGTTCTAGCACTTTAAAACCCGACTTGTTTGTATTTAAACTCCTCAATTGGTTTAGGTTCTCTAACCGTGCGCAGATACTCATAATTATGGATCAGAATCGCCATGAAAACGGCGATGGCTTAAAATCAAATAGTGGTCGGTAAGACGAGAACAGACGAGGGAGAAATCCATTCGATGAAATATGGCTGTGATAAAGGAACAAACCATCTTGGAATGCTGCAGCAAACGGGTCGAGAGGATAGTTAAAGCCACATACAGCCTTGGCCAAAATTATGGGGCAGGTATGAAAAAGTGAAGAATATGATTGAAACTCATTTATTTCATATTTGACATAATACAAATAAAGATTTTTGCGTATATTCTATCAACAATTAATATTTGATGTGTCCTCCTTATACTTTTATAAGCGCTTTTATGTGTTTTGGCATACTTGAGACTAAGTTGGCACACGTGGTTGGCTCGATTTTCTGCCACTCTTCATGAATTTTGGCTGTTAATTAACTTTTTGATGAACATTTGTGCACCCTCACTCTTGTACCTAAATGTGACCACAAATGTTCAATGGGGTTGAGGTCTGGATACTGAGGCGGCCATTCCACCAACGCCACCCCTTTGTTTTCAAACTAACCCTTTGAGACCCTAGATGTGTGGCATGATGCATTGTCTTGTTGGAAGATTACACCATCTGGTATGTCATCATTGAAAATTTTATCTTTCAAAAACATCACAGTTTTGGAAAGAATTGGTCTCATTGTACCTCATAATAGTTGTTTGGGCACCATTTCTCGAGCATTTCAATTTTCTTGCAAATTTGACTTGGGGTAATAATCCCTCTCTGGACAATGCAATGATTTACATAAGCTCTTTGAGTTTCAGGAATCTGTTTCTTCCGAGACATTTTTAACAAAATATTGCTACTTGTAAGTTAAAAATAAGATAATCAACGAAAAAATAGGAATAAACGTTAGTATCACACAATGAATGGCACACAATATGTTACTTTTATCAAGTAACATAGTGAATAATAGCAATAATATTTTCAATATTGCCATCATTTTTGACGGCATGCGGACACTAGTAATGATAATGGTTCTCTGTACCAGAATAAACACCCAGAAATTTCCCGAAATAAACACGTCCACAATTTTTACCTCCTTTGACCAAATTACTCAACATAAGAGCGGCAAATCATGCTAATAATATTCATGCAATATGAATCGTGTTTGGAAGGATGCGTGGTCAATGCAGTATTATTTAATGAACGTACAGGTTCTGGGTGGAAATACTTCGGTGATGACGTTCTGAAAAGTGCACTGCAAAAGGTCCAGCTGTCTGTCTCAATTTTAGGCCATCCTTAATAAATGATACCCTGTGCCACTTGGGCTGATTGTCACATTGTCAAGTCATGAGTCAAGTCTCATCTGGCGCGCCCAATCTTTTCTGATGACATTTATGATTTATCTAGAGCCATTTCTTCCGTTGCCGAAATCATAATTAATCGATAGGCCACACACGTTCTTTGTATTTCATTTGCAAGTAGGCGAAGCGAGATTTTTGAATAAGACAGTATAGTGCCACTGTTCTTGATTCCTCCTATGACTTGTTGATTAGATTTCCCCAAAGGAACAATATTCTCAATTTCTCGCTTCCCATCACTTCATCAGAGTTGAGTCTTTTGTTTTTAGTTAGGAATATTTGATGTGATATTCGATGTTAGATTATCATATCATTGGCTTCTGTGTTGGATAGAAAGACACGGCTTTGCTCATTAAATTTGGGCAAAAACATGAGGCCCCGAATTAATCATTCGCAATTTCTCGTGTCAGGCAACTTCTGTATGGGGATCAATTAGTCAGAAAATGGCCCTGGTCTAAAATTTCAGCCTTTAAAACTGGACTTATTCTCGAATTATCGGTGCTAAAGTCATTTGGGGTGCGTGTGTTAGTCTCAAGCCAACCTGCCTAGGAACTCTGAAATATTCATCTAATTTTTCTGTAATTTTATTTGAAAACAAGCTGCTACCACATAAAATTTTGAATGATGCACAAATCAGAAGTGATGCTTGATTACATTATGATATGACAGACTTGTGAGTCAATTTTAATTCGGATTATATTCAAAAAGGTCTGCTTGGTCGCGAATTGGGGCTATTTTATATTTAAATTAACGAGGTTTTCTTTGACCACCTAAATTTCCCGATAATTTTGAATATATTACTAGTGTACCTATGCGCTCAAAAACGACAGCATTCTTGCGAAAAATAATTTTGCAATTCTACCATAAATACGCAATTATTAGAACAGCACTCCATCAAGATAAAAACAACAAAAGTCAAATAATAATGATAAAAATACACGTAACATACAAAAAAAGGGCACGGGACAGGATTATTTAGCTAGGATAAACTGATCCCTCCCCAATCGAAACCATCTTTCACAATGTGGCTCTAGGGCTACACTCGAGAACTTCCCGATACTTAATGAGGTAGGAAACATCTTGGACCTTTACCTGCTAGAGTCAATTTATATTAAAAAACTTCAACCCAGTCTAAATAATAACTCATTATCTGTTCCATTAAATATAGGCACTCATTAATAGACATATCAATTTGTTAAATTTTACATTGTTTTGCAAAAATAAAATCCATTGCCCATTAATTTACTATTTTATATAAATCCTCTTGTTAGTTTTTCCCTCAGTATTCAATTCGTCTCCAATTTAATATTCATGTTTCACTATTTTTGTATTCTTTATTTAACACTGATGATGGGATTTGTTATAATCCTGAAATGTTTACAATAAACGTTACGAAGCGTTTTCGGCTCTGCCCTGGTTATCCTGTTTATACTTTGCCGCCTGAAGTTTGCATCCATTCTTTCGTTCGCCACTCATATATATATATATATATATATATATATATATATATATATATATATATATATATATATATATATATATATATATATATATATATATACATATATATATATTGGTCTTTATTATATAATAGTTATGACGTCAAATATTGTCGTGATTTTAATCGCCTAAAATGACAACTAAAAACTGTATTTACCAAGACAATCTGCATGTTATTAATATATGTTACAGGACAATGAAAATAATGTCTATTATTGCTGTAGATTTTTAAACCCTCCCCCCCAAAAATAACCCTATATTTTATCTTTATCCGATTTTCCCTTAGGTGTAATCACCGCGCATCAACACCTATATAAACTACCCCCCTCCCAACCGTTTAAGCTTTATCAAACACATAGCAAGCCATCCTGTTGGCCATGCCCAAATGGCCCTTCACAGCCATAGGGTATTTATTTTGTGCTGTGGTATCAGGTCCTCTATATATGTTCATCCCCTACAGAGAGCTCCATGAATGCCCTCCCCCAAACTCTTACATTGTACACCTATGATTCACAATACCCTTAAATTCCGCCTCACTTAACTCTTTCTCACCCAAACCAAAATTCACATAATCAACCTCCCTTTTACGCAGTCTTCCATCTCTTCTCACACCCTGAAACTCACTTTCGGATATTCCTTCACAAGTTCATTTACAGACATTGCTCTTACATGCACAAATCACATCAGAATAGTCTCAGTAACAACTTTGTTCACAGTTTTACACCTCCTACCAGGTTCATCTTCAATCTATCTATCATTCGCACACCGAGCATCACTTTCTATTTGTCCATTGCACTGCTCTCACCCAAGATATTTTCTTCTCTTTCCATACCATAGCCTCGCTCCCATACACTAACGCTCGCGCATCATAACAAATCATCACCCAAACCAAAATTCACATAATCAACCTCCCTTTTACGCAGTCTTCCATCTCTTCTCACACCCTGAAACTCACTCTCGGATATTCCTTCACAAGTTCAATTACAGACATTGCTCTTACATGCACAAATCACATCAGAATAGTCTCAGTAACAACTTTGTTCACAGTTTTACACCTCCTACCAGGTTTATTCTCAATCTATCTATCATTCGCACACCGAGCATCACTTTCTATTTGTCCATTTACACTGCTCTCACCCAAGATATTTTCTTCTCTTTCCATACCATAGCCTCGCTCCCATACACTAACGCTCGCGCATCATAACAAATCATCCCCTCCCCAATACCATTACATTACTTTTTGTTATATTTACTTCCCTGCCCCCCCCCCACTCTTTACAATGACCCTGTGAGCGCCTGTGGTCAACATTTACAAATCCATTTTACTCTCAGCCAGTAACACTAGGTCATCAGTGAGCCAAAATAGATTGAAATCCCAACACATCAATCCTTCGGTGCTCCATCTATAAAGATGATAAACACACATGGTAACATCACACAACCTTCTCTTACACTCTCACATATGCCAAACAACTTACAGTGGTTATCTTTCACCCTAATCCACACCTTACTTCCAACATAAATACTCTTAAAGCCATCAAATTCTTTACCATGCAATACGTATATTCTTAGCACCTGCTATGATGCTTCTCTATCTATACGATCATAAGCTTTCTCACATCCATTAACCCAGCATATAATCTACATCTCTTATCCCTTATTTTTAAGCCAACTGTTTAACTGCAGCTACTTGATCCACACACGCACCCCCTGCCCGATCTAAAAAGAATCCTTGTTCATCTCCTATCAATCTATCAGACTTCCTTCTTACACGCTCAATCATAACTTTTCAATATATGTTGCCTAAACCCTCGACAGATTTATTCTCATGTAGTTCTTTTTTGCCTTTCTCACGTTTGCCCTTAAGCAATGGTACTATCACATTTTTCCAGCCTCCAAGCCCTCTTCTACCGTCACTTTCCTGAAAGCAAGACCCATTTTCCTAACACAATGACCATCAATTTTAGCGACTCTTTCCTCTACTCTAGCTGCCTCCCTATTTTTCAAATCTCTCGCAACACCAACAACTTCTGGCATGCTTTTCTCTTCAAAATCCCGATAAGAGACCCGATGTAAGGGCAAGAAGCCAATCATACACTTCATCAAAATACTCTCGCCATACATTTTGAAACTTTTCATTCCTCACAAATATCTCGCAATTATTATCCTTAATGTTTACAGATCTATTCTTCTCTTCTTTTCTCACCTTTCTCGCTTCTTTCGAGAGTAATATCCTGCTTCAATCAAATTCCGATTCTTCTTTCATCTCAGAGGTTCATTTCTGACTCTGTTTAATCACTTGCTGACAATCTCATATACATATGCTATTAGTCATTCAAACAGTGGTCTCTCATTTACTGTTCACTGCGCGTTTCATATCGCCGTTCTTCATTCACTGTTCTTCTTCCTGTTATCCGAGCTACACACACACACACACATACATACACAAACCACTGCAATACCCGCAAGGATTTTGTAACATTGTTCTATCCCCATGTTTACATTTACTTTCTCTATCTCCCTATCTCTACCTCAAACTCCTTCGCTCAAACTCTCTCACTCACTAAATCTCTCACTCTCTAACTATCACTCAAACAATCAAACTTTATCACTAATCATCTCACTCAATGACTCTCTCACTCAATAAACCTAAAACTCTCCAACTCTTTTACTCAATAACTCTAGTACTCTCTAATCCTGCCACTCACAAACCCCCTCACTCTGTAAATCTCTCAATCAAATATCTCAATCTTTATCTCTCTCAGATAAACACTTTCACCTTTATACCTGTCTCACTCAGTCTCTCACTCATTCACTCAGAGTGTCTCTCTCTCTCTCTCTCTCTCTCTCTCTCTCTCTCTCTCTCTCTCTCTCTCTCTCTCTCTCTCTCTCTCTCTCTCTCTCTCTCTCTCTCTCTCTCTCCCCAGACATTCATGATTCCCTTTGTCTCAATTAGTGCAAGTTTCTGCACTGTACATATTTTACAAACTGACCATCACTTGCCTCTTTCAAATATGTCCCTCACATTCTATACACCGAATCGGTCTTCACATTGCCTTAGATTACCCACCATCCCTAGACGCAGTCCAAGCCAGCCACATCTATTACCGTTATTTCGCTTGTAGGAAAAGACTATCGAATCTGAGGCCCTAAGCTGGCTTAGTCGCTTTTATTCACGCTGGAAGAACATTTGGGGAATCGTTTCTGCCTCATCAACAGAAATTATATTGTGAAAAAATTTTCAGGTGCAAAAAACATTTGAGGTCTTTCTTTGCCGCTGTTTAGGCATTTGGTGTTTGTATCCAACTCTGAGCGTGGATTTGAACCATGATTCATCACAACGCATACACTATCGAGCTAACACTGACTGCCATTTGGCAACTAATCACTCAATACATTTTACCTTCACTCGTGATGGAGAGCGGTGTTTGTGTTCAGGTGGAGCGCAGCGCACCCAGCCCGTTGCCTCATTACCAAAAGGAAGCCGTCTTGTAAACCAACAAACCCCTCGTTAAGCAGATTCCCACTCTTTTATAGGCGGCCCTAATAAATGGTCAAATTTTGAAATCAAACATCGTAATAGTAATGGCCCATTTCACCTTATTTCAATTAATGACAGTAAGGGGGTAAGTAAAATTATTATGACGTTTACATTACATCAAGTGTTGCTAGAATGGCAAATACACCATCTTCATAAATTGTTTATAGCCATCGTTATTATCTGAGGCCTTATGCAAGGATATTCCCTCCTTCTGTATAAGACACTGGCATCATCTTCAGTAATTTCCTCCCTTCCGATAGGTTTCTGGCAGCTAACTTGATAAAGGAACCTTTACGGCATAATGTGTGATGCAGGTAGCCGAGGAGTTGTGTGTTAATGGTGGTGCACTAATTTTGCTACCAATGCGCCAATGCTGAATTAGATATAGTCTAGTAATAGGTTAACGATGCGGGGCGTTATCACATAACACCGATCGCTTACTAAAGATTTTTTTCTATTTAGGAGCCCATCTGGCAAATACCTACTTGGGCATGAGTCACCGTACTCACGAAAGCCTAGTACTAGGCTACATTAAAATAACAATATGCCCCAAAACAACAAAAAACAACAATAACAATAAAAAAGGAAAAGGGCAACAAGCAGGAAGCACGCTCCGCTGCAGGAACGTGCAAACTACAAAACAACAACAAAAAAAAACAAAAAAAAGTTAAAGAAAGTGGAGGATGCCATCCGCCTCCCCAAAGTCATAAAGTCCACAACTCAGTGTGCACGAACTCGGCCAGAGTACAAAGGAACAAGCGGTAGCGACCCCGCTCAGTCCGGTACCAGGACAGGTAGCTTGCGTGAAGATCACCCTGACTGGGACATTCACAAATAATGTGCCCAATAGTCTGGGGGACAACGCAATCATCACAAATGGTGCAGGAGAGCGCTCCATCAAATAGCGGTGCGTCCCGTGAGTGTATTCTAATTCGGAGGCGACAGAAAGCAACCTAAACCCGTCGCAGAATTAAGGCATAGGTCCATGGAAACAGTCGCGGCGCAATGGCATGCAACTTTAGGTTCCCCTCGACCATCTCCCATATTTTTTGCCAAGCAGCCCAGAGAGCATAACCGTATTCCTGCCATGTAATTGGTGTGAGGAAGAGCAGAACGCTGATCTGGTCGCCCACTCCTCGCGGAATCTTTGGCGCCCTCATCGGCGCGCTAATTTCTCACAGTTCCTACATGTCGGCATCCACCCGTCTGGCCAAAAGCGTGAGGTCGCTAATATCGCGAACCAGGGTATGCGGGGGTTCCAATGCCCCAAGAGCACTCAGGGGGCTTTGCGGGTCACTATAAATCACAATCCGGTCTACGACTGCGGCACGTCGCGTAATCTCCTGTACCTAGCGATGTATTGCAACCAGCTCGGCCATGTAGACAGGCGCAGCGCCTGTCAAAGCCTCGCTGACTTCAAACAGCGGGGATACGGCGTTAAAACCAGCCTCTTCTTGTGACTTGGGGCCATCCTTATACAATGGCACGGTTCCAGCGTGACATGAAGTGTTCTCCAAAAAGGCAGAACGCAATACTCCTTACGCTGTAGAAGCTTTGGGATCAGAGGCGTGGCGACAAATTGTCAGAGGTGGTACCATCCAGGGTGGCGTCCTTGACAGAACCAGGAGCGCCACTGGTCCAAGAGCTATAGCTAGCTCTCGAAGGAGTTTTTTGGCCCTAAAGCCGAATGGCTTAGAGTATGACTGGAGTCTCTCGGTAGCATAGGCACCGTCGAGATCAGCTGCGAATGCAATGAGAGCTGTTGGCGACTAAGGAAGAAGCGGGAGCGCTCTTACAGGCGAATAATACACTGTGCACGAAGCAGAGCGAGTGGTATCGCTCCAGCATTGACAAGTAGGCTCTCAATTGGAGAAGTGTGGAAGGCGGCGATTGCCAGGCGAAAGCCGGTGTGGTGGATCGAGTGCATAAAACTCGCATCCGTAATGGAGCTTCGAACGAAGAAAGGATCGATAAAAAAGTAAGGCATCACCCGTATCAGCGCCCCAGGCGCTGAATGTCACGGAGTGGAGAATATCCAGGGCGCTGGTACAAGACACCCTAAGGCTGAAAATATGAGCCTCCCAGGTAAGGCGTCTGTCAAATACAAGACCAAGTAAACAGCACAAGTCCACCACATCCAGGTGTACCTCATTTAGAAACAAGTCTGGGTCAGGGTGGAGACATGGATGGCAGCAGAAGTGCACCAGCTTAGTCTTGGCTAAAGAAAACCGAAGCCTGTGCGCTTCTGCATAGCGAGAGACGCGGTTCAATGCCTGTTGGAGTCGACGCTCCAGAGTTGGCATCTGATCCGCACTAAAATAGATCGAAAGCTTGTGCACGTAGAGCATAGCAAGAACGTCTTTTGGCATCACTGAAGTGATGCCGTTGATGGTAAGGGCAAAGAGTTTGACACTGAGGACACTTCCCTGCGGGACACCCTCTTTCTGTTCCACTGGGCCGAAGAGGGCTTCCTTCACCCGTACGCGGAATCGAAGATCTAGCAAAAATTCAGATATAAAGATTGGGAGGCGTCCCATCGCCCTCACCTTGTGGATAGTCTCTATTATACCGTATATCCATGCGGTATCATAGGCCTTCTCCAGATCGAATAACACCGTGGCGTATTGTTGTCTACGAAGGAAGGCCTTGCAGACGGCATTTTCTAGTCGGAGCAGAGCATCTGATGTGGAGTAGAACTTGCGGAAGCTGCCGTGTGCAGAAGACAGATGGCCTCCACTGTCCAGAAAAAAAGGCTAATCTAACATTTACCAATTTCTCCATCAACTTGCGCACGCAGGAAGCTATAGAGATTGGACGGAAACCAGTCGGGGTAGAGTGATCTCTCCCCGGTTTGCGAAAAGAGATTCGCCATGAATCTAGGAGGATACCCTCTACCCAATTCTAAAAATTCTAACATAAAGCCATGCCTCGCTCACCCAGGTGTCAAAGTATGACGTACAGTACATCGCCTGGACCATAGGCGGTGGCCGCGCACGAAGCGAAGCGAAAGCGGAACGCAACTCATTCAGATTAAACCTGTCGGTGAAGAGTTATACTCCTCTGGAGGTAAAATCAAGCAAGCAGCCTTCCGCGACATAACGATGCGCATTGAATGTTGGCAGAGTAGCTAGAGAATGCGGAGAAAGCTGTCGCGAATGATCCGCCACGGACCCCTGGTCCGAGATTGCAGTCCCATTCTCCTGGAGAATGGGAAGGGGGTCCTGCGAGAACTTTCCACGAATCCTTTTGACTCGCTTCCACACTTCTGCTAGAAGGGTCTTCCCGTTAAGTGAAGACACATATGCTCGCCAAGAAGAGTGGCAGGTGTGCTTCGAAATATATTATAACCTATTTCAAGCCCGACGTAATTCAGCGACAATGAAATCGTTCAGGCGGCGCTTATAGCGCATATAGACATAACGCTTCTGTTTGAGGGCCGTCTCACCCTCCGCTGACCACCACGGGAGTGGTCGGTGTGAAAAACGGCCAGACTTTCTAGAAATAGCATTATGCCTACGGCGATGACGGTGTTGAAGAATAACTCAACGGCCTCTTCAACCGACCTAAACTCATCGTAATAAGATAGAAAAATCAGTCATTTCCAGAAATTCGGACCACCGTGCCGGCGCCAAGCACCACTAGACGGGTTCTCTGGTGGCAGCCGCCCAGAAAATTATATTTGAATGAAAGTGGTCACACCCCGCCCAAAATCAGGCTGTGCATCTGGAGAACACAAAGATATTTCGAGACGGGAAAATAAAGCGGTTTTTGGACAGTGATGCGTAAACTCATCCACATTTAGGACACCTATCTCCAGCTCGTCGATCAGGTCGGCGAGGACTTGACCCCGTGAATTAATCGAGTAGTCTCTCCAGAGGGGGTGTCTACCGTTTAGATCTCCGAGCAAGAGAAAGGAGGTTGGCAACCCTACCCCGACGCAGCGGAAATCCCCCGATTCGAAGTCGGTTGACGGTGGAATGTACGAGGAAATAACAGTTTACCTCCGATTCAGGTGTAGATGCACAGCTACTCCCTGAAAGTAAAGATAAGAACGGCGACATCATGCTTGGTGCAAATCATGCATCCTTCTGCCGGGCCCCCAACCCCTGGTGGTGGGGTCGCAAAACCCTTATACCCCAGGAGGGTGGGCAGGTTAAACGCGCCCAGCATGGACTTCTGCAAAATGATAGCTAACGGGGAACCGGACGAGACGAGTCTCCGCAACTCCTCCCACCCAATTGGCCTGGAGTCGGCGGCAATTCCATTCAAGGAATATGCCTTCTAGCCCTAGCTTTGGGAGATGCGAGGGCTCTTTTTGAAGAGAAGACCCTCACAGTAGTGGCCATACGCTTCCCGGAGGCATAACTCCAGGTGCTGTTGGCCGGGCAAATCGCTGAAGGCGCTGTCGCCTCCGATGACTTATTAGGGGAGGTTGGGCTCACCATGCGAGTCTTTTTCTCTCTCCGCCTCGAAATCTTAAGTAAACGGGGAGGCTTCGGAGGCGGAGGTCCCTTTTTTGGAGGACCAACCCTCTACAACTAACCCAGCCCACCACTAGGTGTGGGCGAAGGAGCCAAAGCTTCTTTAGTGCTGTCCTTCTTTCGGGGGGCAGCTTTAGAAACCCCGGAAGATGGCCTCACGACCAACTTCAGCGGTTTTTCCTCCTGTTATCCTAGCGACCTGGTGGAGGCGCGCGGCCGTTTTGCCTTACGTGAAACGGTTTCGCTGGGGGAAGTGAGGGAAGCCCTGGTTTAGCCAGTGGTAAGTAGAACACGCAGAATGGTTCTGAATAGGCACGGACGAAGTTCTTAGCCTCCCGAAATGAGAGACGATCCTAGGCTTGAACGGCTAGGATTTATTTCTCAAGGAGATACGCAGCGCACTAGTTCGAAGAAGTGGGATGCGGCTCTCAACAATTGACACACTTGGTTACACACGCTTTGGACTTATAATGTGCGGCCTTGGCGCAACTTACACAGACTTTGGGTAATCCCTACTTTGCAGTAGTAGCACCTCCGCGGCTCTGGCACGAATGCCTTCACGCGGTAGCGATACCAGCCGGCACGCACCGACTTAGGCAGCTTGTTATAGTCAAACGTGACGAAGAGTTTAGTGGTAGGTCTCAAGACCCCTCCTTGTTTTCTCATCACACGCTCGAACTTAACCGCTACATTGTCTGCCAGCTCGAAGGTGATGTCATCTATAGAGTATTCCACGAGCTCCCTTGCATAAACTACTCCTTTCACGAAGTTCATCGTAGAGTGCGAGTCACACTCGCAGGCGTGCTATCAACTGTCTGGAGGGCAATAATCATGGCCTCCTCGGATGGATTCGACACATTCGCCAAAGGGCTACCGTCCGAGAAACGGCTCACCTTTAGCTCTCTACCAATCGCACTAGCTAAAGTTCTCCTCTGATGGATGATGTTGTCATTAGCCAACAGGCTGCCATCAGTGGAGCGGATAACAAGGAAGCGTTTGAAGCCAGCGGGCTCGAAAACTCCAGGGTAGTCTCTTGAATGAGGGGCCCCGTAATCAAGGCTCCGTTCTGCACACTTATACTTTTGGTATTTGTCAGGGTCTCCCCACCCGGGAAAGCAACGGGGCCGGACTGGCATATCGTGGTTTGGTAGCTTACTGAAACGGTAGCAGACCCATCCATCCCCGCGTACCCCACAGATGTAGAGGAGCCCCGAGTCTTATAGGTCTTTTTTCTATTTTTTTTCTTTTTAGGAACGGAGGGCGGGGAATGAACCCGATTCTCCCCTCAACCGGCAGGAGCCCCTAGGCCAGAAGGACTGACCTCAGCAAGATCCATCTCCGAGATGAAGAAGGTCTTGGCTGCCTACATGGGCACCAGCCGGAGAAGGAGATCCCTCCTCTCCTTGTAAGGTCTTGGATCCTAGAGCCGTCTTAGGAGGACCTTGCACAGGGGCCGACTCTGGTTCGGTGCTTGTAACCGACCCCAGCTCTGTCCACATAGAAGGTCCTACCGTCTGAGAGCCGGTTGCCTAAGGGACCATGTCCCTCTCAGGGGTGGGAGGCCTCCATGTCACCATCCCCCTCAGGACATCACGGGTCCCATTTGTCAGAACGTCTTTGGTTGGGGTAGAGAGGGAAAGCACGTACGGTTGCCCCCTCTAAACTCAATATTCGAGCCCGCAGGTCTTTAGAGGGAAGGGGAAGACGGGTTCTTTCTTTCTTCCTCCCCCTAAGGGGGTTAGCCCTATTGTGCCGCTCCCACCCTTAGTGGTCAATTATGGACCACCTGCCTTTTTCTCAATCTCCTGAGAATGTAAAACTAGGACTGTCGATGAAGAAATGGAGTCGCCCAAGGGCGGCTCCTGAGAAGGGGGTGGAGGGGAGTCCCCTGCACCCGTAGGAAAATGAGAGAAGTAAGCCTCCTCTCCGGTCGAAGAGTTTTGGAGGGGCCCCGGCGAAAACACAGGCGGGGGGACCTCCATTTTTTCGGTGGCGCTGCCCGAAGGTGGCTCCGTCGATGGTGAAGAAGAAAGGGAGAGAGTTTTATTTTTTAAATTCTCATCCCCGGGTATGGTGACCCTATTAGTGATACGGGAAGCAAACGCTAATCACTCCCCGCATTAGCCCGCTCTGTGAGGGGTAAACACGGGGACGGCAGAGTTAGCTGCTGCCATTTAGGACCACACCTTTCCGCCCAGTGGCCAGGCATCCCTTCTGCATGGCGGCTCCACCCTGAGCTGGGCGTTAAGTCGATAGAGCTTGAAAGGAGAGAGAAAAGGGTATGTGAGGAAGATTTGGGTGGGGATGAAGCAGGTTGTTAAAAGCCCACCATCTCAAACCGGAGCTTAGGGGTGAGGGGGCATTGTCCCATCCAACTCTCAGTCCCGATCCAGGATAGTTGAGTGAGAGGGAGTTGGTCGGCATCTACCCCATGAAAGTTGTGGGAGAGGTTGTAGGGAAAGTGAGGAAGTATGGTAAAGACACAGGCTGTCAGAAAGAAGGAGAAGAGGCTAAGCTGGGACCGGACGGTGCGTTAAGTCCCGTAGGACGGACGGCCGCTAGTTGCCCTTGAGCATCGCACGAGTAGTATCAGATTAGTACTAAAATTAATTTACAGTTTTAAATATGAATTATAGAGAGAAACGGTGATATATTTTATTAATTACTCACAAGATGAGGCATTTATTTCAACACACGTATGCTCGCACCCGATCCTGGAGATTCTGCTTGTCTCTTGAGGATTATTTTAAGGAGTTTATTTACATTTTACCGTCGTATGGAAAAAGAAAGAGGTTAGAAAAAACAGAGAGACACATGAAGAGATGTATTGTGAATAGAAACACTCAAATTAAAAGAAATATTGGTGAAAAGTAATTTTTGAGTAATTTGTTGCACTATCTAGTAAATAATTCAATGATGGTACCATTTAAAGTGTTACAAAGATATTGTTAATTAATTTATAAACCAAAGGAAAGAGATAGAAATTATTTTTAAATCAAGTCTTGGTGGTTTGAAATTCCTTATGCATTAAAGAATAAGTAGAAGAGAGGTGAAAATTATTATATTTTAGAGACTATTACGTTAGGTTTGTATGATATCTCACAATGACTGAAGAATTATACTAAGAACAATAATGGTATGCTTTCTGTGTATTGAGGTAGTTAATTTGTCGTCTTATTCTCTAATGAAACAAAGGAAAGGAAGTATATTGTTATTCTCTAAATCACTAGTATTAATGTTTGGATGGAACGATTTTATGAAATTGCATAATTTGTTGGATTTATCTAAATTATTAAAAATAGCAAAAGAATCATCTACATATCTACGGTACAATCGCAATTACATTGTTTCATGAATTGTTTTCAAGATGAATCATAAGTGTTTGCGAATATTGGGGATCCCATCCTCACTCTCTCCATTTATTAGTAAGCTTTTTGATTGAATAGAAAATAATTCTCATTAAAATTCAAATCTAAAATTTTGACAAGAGAAATTGTGAAATGAGTCAGTTTTGTTAAAAATTAAGTTGAGAATAATGTCATTTATTTCATTGACAGCATCATTCATAAGGAATGAAGATATATTATATATGGCTATGACCTTTGAATTGGCAAAGTTGCGTGACATTATTTAATTAGCAGAATAAAAACTTTTGTAGTAGGTATATTGTCCGAAGACGAACTTTGGGAGTTAATTAGGAATATATTTGCAAAGTTTGAAGGTATTAAGGGAATAGGAGGCTAAAATTGGTAGAAGAGGAGCATTAGGTATGTTTAGTTTGGGTAGACTGTATCGCAAATCCATCACGGAACCACTCGCAGGTAAGGAATAATAA
This sequence comes from Ceratothoa steindachneri, assembly GCA_963969495.1. Lineage (NCBI taxonomy): Eukaryota > Metazoa > Arthropoda > Malacostraca > Isopoda > Cymothoidae > Ceratothoa > Ceratothoa steindachneri. The sequence continues at coordinate 104,627,240 of OZ018328.1, forward strand.
GTTTGTTGCTCGATAACTTTAGAAACTTTTAAATTTAACAAAACCTATATGCTTTGTCTCCTAGTTTTAATAATATTTTTGTATCTGTTTAGTGAAACAATTAAAATTTTGCTGTAACGATTGTTTTCATTTTTTTTAGCATAGTAAGTTCTATTTAGGAGAACAACCCTATTTTCTTTATCAGGTTGGATAACCTCGATATCTGGATTAGTAGACAGAGATCTTATCATTGTAAACAAAAGAGAAAAAATTTGATTTCCGAACTAAATCTGTGATAAAATTTGCGTACCAATTCTGAAAAGTGGAATTGAAATCTAGTGTAGTCTCCATATATGGATAATTCGCAAATATGATGTAAAATATTTTGAAATATAAAGAGTATGAAGTAAAGTTGATTTTCAAGTTAGGCAGGTTGAATTGAGACCTAAAGATAGTTGGAAACACTTACTCGTGGATACAACTTTGAGCTAGCTAGATTTTATTACTATTTCACCAATAGAGGAGGTCTAGGTTGTCCAAGGAGTAAATTGGGAAGTATTTATGAGCCTTTATTATATGTTGACAATACCAAGAGGTGTGATTTAAATTAAAAAAAAGAAGGCACATAAAATCTAAAAATAAAAAAGAGTGCGTAAAGCAACTTTCGTCTGTTCATAACTGACCCATAAGCGCTTGTGTGAATTAACCTTAAATTCAATTTCATTGTTGATTAACCTATGTAATAACCGTGGATTACTTGCTCAATAAGGATTTTTATTTTTATTTCTAACATATTCCACACCTCAAACAAGTCTTTGGGCTCTTAAGTGCTTATGATTTGACACCCCTTACCCTCATAAATGGCAGATGTTTGTGCAAAAACTAAAATTCTCGGCTAACTCCTAACCAACAAGAGCATCTCACCATTTCAAGATAGGGTAAATAAAATATCAAAATTCCCAACACCGACGACTTATAAATCTCTGCGAGAATTTCGGATCTCTTCAATTATTTCAAAAGCACATCAAAAACGCGGCTACATTTTTTAGCTACCCTGAACGAGTTTCTTAAAGGTGCAGACAAACGTAGAAAACAGCCTTTGATTTGGTCCAACTGACCCCAAACACGCATTTCAAAGGACAACACCTCCAATCACTAATACCACCGAACTCCATTACCCATTAGCTGACGCTCCCGTTAGAATATTAAAGGATGCAAGCTCAGACAGTTTAGGGCAGTATTTGATCTGCCACAAGTAAATAAATGAAGCACATTTTTAGTCGCGGGCGAATTTACATCTCACTGTGTCGGTCGTCAGTCAGTCGGTCCCCGTTTTGCTTTTTTTGTTTTGGCAATAACATCATTGCTATTTGGCTGATTCTAACGAAATTTAAAGCCTTATGTTGTTTTACATTCTCTTTCGAATAATATAATTGCCAAAGTCCTACGAAGGTTAGACAGGGAATTATTTAGCAATAACATCATAACTATTCGGCCGATTTTAACGAAATTTGAAACTATTATGTTGTTTTACATTCTCTTTCGAACGATATAATTGTTAAGGTCCTCCCAACGTTAGCCCTGGAATTATTTTTTTTTTAGCAATAACATCATTACTATTCGGCCGATTCAAATAAATTTAAAGCCTTATGTTCCTTTTACATTCTCTTTCGAATAATATAATTGCCAAAGTCCTACCGTGGTTAGTCGGGGAATTATTTGGCAATAACATCATAAGTATTCGGCCGTTTCTAACGATATTTAAAACCCGTATGTTGTTTTACATTCTCTTTCGGATGATATAATTGCCAAGGTCTTCCAAAATTTAGTCCGGGAATTATTGAAAGTTTGGAAGGTCGTAAGGTCATAAATCAGAATAAGTGAGAGCACGCGACTTTTGGTCAGCAGACCTTGTTTTTTCTAGTAGCAGTTTACCAGCGCAGAAATATGTGTCTAGGTTTTATCGAGGAAGCACTGCTCGGCCTTTAGAGCATTGATAAAATATCCTTCCCTTAGTTCAGAGTCAGATGACACCATTGGGGCAGACCACAAATCATTGGAACATACGTTTTGCTCTGCCGAGTCAAGGCACCTTTCAATAACTACCAGCCAGTTTGATTTCATCACGCAGTTCATTAATAACGTTGAGCGGTCAAAGTATGTGGGAGTTATACCTGCAGAGATATCATTAATCTCACTTTAATCGATCGAAACACTTCTTCTTGTAGTAGCTATAAACTAACAATGAACCAGTTACCATTTGTTTATTCTTCTAACTGCCAAACATTATAGGATGTGCTTTGTTCTTTTGATCAAGGCCCTTCGCACATTTTTAAAAATAATTTATTACTTTTCTACACAATGGCATAAGAAAGCTACCCCGCTCTCAACAATTTCGTAAAAAGAAAGCACACAAACTTACAGCTTTCTGCTCTCTCTATTCCTGGTTCAAATCAGACTATTATGATCAACTCTTCATAGGACGATTGAGTGTGTTTATTCCTAATTCCCTTAATTAGTTAATCTTTATTATTTTTTTATGGAATCTCACACTCGGAGTCACAGCCACTGTGCTGCGATGCCTAAAGATATCAAGCCTCTTGTCCGTATTTGTATATCATGCGAGAAAATAAGCATAAAATAAAGCATAAACATAAACATTTCAAGTCATATCCTGAATTTCATGGTTTTAATTATTAATTATTGTTGATAGATAGACAAGTGGACATATGTTATACTCATCGATCCGGCGTATGATCACGTCAGCAATTCCTCAATTATGGATTTCTAGTGCCGGAGACAATCATTTCGGAAATTGAAAGCAATTTCGATCCAGGTTTTTCTCTGATTCTACCATATCCTTAGCTGTTAAACACATCTTCACACCTTGATATATTGCAGAGTAAACAGGTAAATCGAGTCGTTTCATGTATTGTGTAAACAATCGTTGGCTGCTGGTTCTTCACAGGAACAATGATTCGATAGTTTCCCTTGGGAATTTCGCCTACTGCTCGCAAACTAAATCTGATGCTTCAATCTCCGTTGCCGAAGTTGTCTTTACGCCTCTCTGGCACTTTTACAACTAACAATAGTGCCTAGTAACTTCAACTACTTACTGAAGCCCTAGGAGTACACATGTATGACCTCTACCTCCTGTACTCGCGCAAAGTCACCGACAATCAAAAGGTGCATATTTTTTTATGGTCTCCAGACATATGCACATGTGCTTTTCAAAACCTAAAGCGTGCACCTAAGTTTTGCTAGTTATTTCCTGAGCATTATCCATTGATAATGCATGAGGATGACTTCTATTTGTTTAAAGACCTCACTTCGCTGTGACATGGATTGAAAGCAGAGGCGACTTTAAGACAATAATATCACGTTGCCACTAACTCGCCACACATTCATTTAACCACCCTACAATTTGTAACACCAGCTAAGAATAAAAACGTTCACGCTCAAAGTAAATAGTTATAGAGAAAGGAGAATAACACTCTAACATAATACGGGAAGAAAACTAGGATATAGTCATACTTACAGAACACGGAATTAATTTAGAAACAGAAACAATGAAAATACCGAATGATGATAATATAACCACAAACCATACCCAGACCAGATAAGATGGGGTAATGATCGGAGTAAAAATTGGGATCCATTATACATTGAAATAAAAGATCTCGAAAAACCCTACCTTGGAGTAAAACTAAAAATGACCACAGAAGACCTAGTAATAACCGAAGCATACCAACCCCGAAGGCGCCCGTACTTTCGTATCCCTATCTTCATTAGGCTCTTTCGTCTATCATCATGATAAAATATCTCAACGCCAGATGCAGTGAAGCAGGATATACAACGCCACTCAAACGAAACAAGAAGAACGCTGCAACTAATAATGTGAAAGAATCTGGTCCAGAGAGAAGGGCCACACTTGCCAACATTTCTCACAGATCGATCATCGACTACCCCCGATATCGTTCTGACAAACCCTAATTTCAACCTTAACCGTCACGCAAAACCAGAACCACCAACGCACTCTGACGACCTAAGCGTGTAATCGTGGTCATTATTATATCCGCATCTTCCATCCAAATCAAGAAACCCACAGGAATAGTAATTAGTAAAACAGACTGGAACAGATATAGACAACAACCAAGGAAAAAATTAAATTGAATCACACCTAGAACAAATAACTGAAAAAATAACACAATCCAATAAACTATACACTCCAAAGATAGAATAAAGGACTATACCTGCACAACGATGGGACGACAAAATCAAAGAGAAATTGAAGAATTCCAGATTCTAACAAGAGAGATTATGGAACTAGGAAATAGATCTGATCTGGAATGGTATCATAAAAAATGGACATCGAAATAGATCCAAGGAAATACTGAAATCATTATAGAAGGCTACGATAATCACAACCAAAGGAACAAATAAAAAATAAATTACAACATAGGAAAGTGCACCGAAACAACGAACTTCAAGAATACTTCCAAAAATATTTGGGAAAAATATTCTCTATTTCAGCTGAGAAAAATCTTGAGTATAATATGGAACATAAAGAAAAGGTTATACGAATACTGCAAGAACAACAGGAAAATATTACCTTCTACTCACATAACGAGGTGGGATGCAACCCAAGAGCTGAAAGAAAGCCTTTCACAAAGGAGGAGTACTTGGCAGGGGTCATGTCCTAAAAACATTAAGCACCAGGTACGAGCGGCATAAAAAGGCCCACTTAACTAATGCACCGATAATGTGCATGACTCATTACTGAAGATTTTTAATGCCTGTCTGAACAATGCCTGTCTCAAGTGTTCAAGACAGAAAATATGATCTTCTTACCGAAACCAGGAAAACCGAAGCCCCAAAACGAAAGCTGCCGTCCCATCTCGCTACTGGAGTTTCTTGAGAAACTCCTCGAATAGCTCCTAAACGAAAGGTTAAAAAATACTTTGAAACCAGGAACCTATGTAACTCATAACAACACGGGTTCAGGCGAAAGCGAAGAACGGAAATCGCGCTCGCAATCATAACAGAAGAAATCGCCACAGAGACAGCGTGAGGTAACAGAGCAGACGTAATAATCCACAATGTTGCAAAGCTTTCGACAAGGTGTCGATACCCAGCCTAAAAGCTAAGATAAGCATCCAAAGATAGAGATCAACCTATGTAAGATATTATACGGGTACCTAGATGGAAGAAAGGCTATTATATTTAAACGATCAAACTGGAGAAGAATTCGAACTGCAAACAGGTGTCCCTCAAGGCGGGTGTCTCTATCTCTTTCCAACTCTGTACACCCTATACACCATCGATCTGCCTCAACCGACACACTAGAGTCTGATGTACATACAACTATTATACGAAATCACACAGATTATTACAAGTGATATAAAAAATTCCAGAGATATAGCAAAATGACGTCAAGAGAAATAAAGCATATAAATGATATTGAAAGACGAAACAAAATTAAAACGAACAAAAACAAGTTCAAATTAATTCCTGTGAACCGGAAGTAAAATAGCTGCTGTACATGTAGAGGAAGAGGCGGATCCTTTTACCAGGAAAGGGCAAGTCCTAGGACTTAAACTAACGACATGAGGATATGCCTCCCATTTAACACGTGTCTTCGAAAGCAAAAACCTGTCAAGCAATAAATAAGAGGAAACTATACATGGCCCTCACCTTTCCCAAGATGCTATACTCAATAATCGCCACGCATACACTGAGCAACACACAAATAATAAAGACCCAGAGAATACAAAACTGGGCTACCAGATTCATATCAAACAAGAGAAGAAGCGATCTGTTCACATCAGTGGAACTACACAGAACAACATTAGAACCAATAAACCATATCCTACATAAACGTGGATGAAATATGGAACAAACTGTATGAAATCTTGCCACAGAAAGAGATAAACAAAATCACTACACCTCATAATGAAATCCATCAAATCTCTTAGAGACAACGATTTGACTGAAGCAGAATAAAGACATTTTAACTCGATACACCGATAAATAAAACGAAGAACACAACCGAAGTAGAAAACTTAACTAGAAAACGAAATAAACAACTGAAGTAGAAAACCAAAATCGATATTCAATGAGACCATATGAAAGATAGAATGACGAGAAACCCGAAATGGAAAGAAAGAGAAAAACAAACAAAAAAAACGAAAAAACAAAATGTGGAATAAAAGCACTCAAACAATAAATAAAACAAACAAATGCTCAATTGAGCAGACGATAACAAAGGCTCGAATGCTACAAGTACAACTTAACACACACCAAAGGAAGCAAAAAATTGCAAGGCAACCTGGCACAAAGCATCATCATCCTCACCCATATCAGACCCATAACCAGTCCTCCTCCACATATATATCATCGACATTATGCACCATACGATATTTTCTTACTATCCTATCTTATTCTCTCACACATTCACCTCTTATGCTATTCCAATCCCAAGCTTCTTTCTAGGAGGTTGACTCATCGGCAATCTTAAAAACTAATGTGGCAGAAAACACAACCAAGGCATTAATCGAAGAGGCTAAAGAAAACGAACAGATAATGGAATCAGAGGAAAACACTGAGTCAGACAACACCCCGGACTATACACAACATGGGTTCACCCGAGGCACTCTTAGAAGAACTAAACAAACTAAAAAATCAAAGTCACTGAACAAAAGAGAAGCCCATCACCAAGAGAAGGAACGCTCGAAGCCCCCTCACACGTTGTTCGCAGAAGGAGATCACAGGCGAAACTTAAAAGACATTAAAAGAAGAGACACCGCTAGCTCCCTTCACCAGAAAAAGACCTAACAAAAGAGAACTAGTTGAGTAAGAAAATGGATAACATAATTATGGAACTTAAAATACTACAATTGAACACAAACTGATGAAGAGACAAAGAAAACATATATGGAAATTAGTTAACAAGAATCGACCGGGTTTTTTCTTAATATCAAGACACGGGAGGAATTTGGGAAATGAAAAAATCAAGATCTGGGACTACAACGTCCATTCTTCGAAAACAGTGGGAAATGGATTCAATGGAGCTGCAATAGTTGCAAAGCAGGAACTAAAATACAATAGAGTTCAAGGATTAGAAGAGCCATACTTAGCAATAGAACTACACATGGAATTAAGCAACATCATACGAGTAGTTGCAACAGGTTATCAGCCACTTAGAAGTTCAGAAATATTGGTACAATGAAAAATAGAACATTACCACCGCCTCAAGAACAAAGAAGACTTTCGTCTGAAGATGCCTGAAGGAAGGCGAAAGTTCAGGGCCAAATCTATTATTAGTTTTAATTAAGTCCAATTAAAATGGTTCTTTCCAGACTGTTTTTTTCATCTTCAGTCAGATATTATAAACTGCATTCTCAAGTTATAACTTTTCCAAATGAAATTGTAAAGTCGAAAGACAAACTGATCTTCAATGAAACATGTATAGAAGAGAAACTGCTCCCATATATATAAAGTGGTCCAGTTTATGTTTTGCTCATTTGAAACTTGGCTTTTCGGTGCAATATCCTGTTTTCGATTGGGGAAAGGCGAGGAAATAACTTGATAATTAAATCAACAACTTAAATTATAAAATCTCGAATTCACGAGAATTCGCTTGGAGGCAACAGTCTAAAATCAAACAAGGCTATGCGAATTTATAAAAATAAAATAAAAGATTTCATATAAGATTCTTTTACTGTAATATTCGAAATCCTGAATTATAGCTGTTGCGTAAACGGTATTCAGGGGGGAGGGGGATAAAATCGCCTCGTATTGTCATATTCTCTATCTCTTTCGCGTTCTACTCTATACATATATTCGAACAAGTGTAAGGACGCTTGTTCGAATCCCTGATGAGGCAGATTTTTCATATAATATCTATATTTACATATATATGTATATTTCTCTTTTGTGCTGTTCTTTTTCTCTCTCTTTTTTCAATTCGCGATATTTTCACCCATTGTTTCTGTCTTTACGCTTATTTCAGCATTTTCCACTGACCTTTCTCGTACCTTTCTTTTGCATGCATGGCACTCCACCCCCCCCCCGACCCCTGTGTGCACCCTCCAGTAGCTGACATCAGGAGTATTTTGTTCTGCCAGCCCCATTGTTTTCATACGATCTTCAGCTATATATCTTCCATACATTTTCACTTTCCCTATCTTCACCAATTCCTTTACATATCTCTCCTTACAAAATTTATGTGGTTATGCCCTCGATGGTTTTCACTTTAAATTAATTATGTTTAAAAGAACCTTCTTTACTCATAGCCAAAGGTTCTGAGCTAGGGTAATTTCGTCCCAATAAAACCCTTATAAAAAGAATGGTATCAAAATGTCCCCCTAAGAGCAACTTCTGTTAAGGGTCAATAAGAGCTTTGGGGGGGGTCTATCGAGCACATGTATGCGCTCAAATGTCATCATCACATATACGGATCCATGGCATAGAAACTCCCCTGATCGATCGATAGATAAAACAATACCAAGTCGACCCCACTTAATAAAGGACGTCCGAAAAGAAGACCCAAAACAAGATGGAGAAATGATCTTTGAAAATATGCAAAAAGTTGGTAACAAATGCACAAGGACGACAGAAATTCAGAAGGATAATCTCTCAACAGTGGGAGGCAAATACATTAAATGATGATTGTCGTAGAATGCTCCCCTTTTTGTTCTAAGAGTGCTAAGAGTGTTAATATTGTTATTTTAAAGAAGAGAGCCGTTGGAAACACGTAAGGATATAGAGAAACGCACAATAATTCCCAAAATAAACTTATATTTTAACTCTAACAATTGAATACACAAAATTTAAACATTAACCACAGCAATACTCCGAATATTACAATAAACAAGAATTAATTCAATTAGTTTGACCCTCTAAAATTGGTTAATTTCGCTACACACCTCAATAATATAAGATTTAGGCTTACGTACTCTACTGGAGTTTAAATACCTCAGGAATGTTATTGTCTCACGACGCGTGCCGCCCGGCCAGATGTAGGTGGGTGGGATCACGAGGTCCTTTTGGCGAGGGTAGAAGCTGGGGGGTCTACACTGTATTCCGGGAGGGAGGGGGGGGGGTCTTCAAAGGACGAGAACAATTACGGTGCTTTATGCGGCACCATGGTATTCGTGGTCTCTCTGGCGAGAGTGAGTCGAACTTGGTTCTTAAACCAAGTTAACTTGGAGTGCGGTGTGACCACCGAGTAACGAGTTTGAGGGGGAGCTTTTCTCCTTCGTTACTTAATTCCTCATGGGCGAGGACTGAACTCGGGGAGGGTCTTCTTCAAGAGCAAGGATAATGGAGGGGGGTTTCTGTGGCGAGAATAAGTTAAACTTGAAGGTCGGTTTGGTAACCAGGAACTAACTCGAGGATGAGCTTCTTCTTAGTTCCAGTCTTCTTCAAGGGCGAGTATAACGGAGGGGGGTTTCTCTGACGAGAATAAGTTGAACTTAGTGCCTCAACCAAGTTAACTTATGAGTTTGGTGCGGCCACCGAGTAACGGGCTCGAGGAGGAGCCTTTTAAGATGCACTAGGATATGAGGAGTCTCTCTGACGAGAGTAAGTTGAACTTAACAAAGTTAACTTAACGTTTGGTTTGATAACCAGGGACTAGCTCAAGGATGAGCTGCTTCTTAGCCCCTTAAGGTAGGTAGCCCTGCCTCTCTTGCAGGGTACTTCTTGGTTTGCTGAGTTAAGTAATCTACCTATCCAGTCTAGGTAGCCTGGTGTCTCAATTCCGATGACTTCGTCACCTGGAGACTGACGTATTCTACCCCGATTTTCCTCAGTGTTCCTCATTTATACCTTATCACCCCACTGGGGGAGTGAAAAGAGGGGGAGGGGCTCGATGACGGCCCCAGGAGGGTTTTTATGCCAAACAGTTTTTCTCACCAAGTCTTACATCGGCTCCTCGTTAGCCTTCGAGCTTGGGAGAAACACGTCTCTAATTTCTTATTTGACGTGAAATTGAATCTCACTTTCCTGGGGGAGATCTTGCATTTTAACCTTTAGGTCTCTCATAGCGACGAGTGGTGTGGCGCTGCGGTTACACGCTTGACCCGACGGTGCCTGGGGCCGGATGTCTTTGCGGTAATCGCCTCGTGACTCCACCGCGAGAGAATGGGGGGGGGGTAGAGTGACGATTCTTCTGCAATGATAATGAAACGTTTTGGTCGATGATTTTTTTCGGGGTTCCTATGCTTCACTTTATTTAGTTAGGGTAATTAAAATAATCATTTCAGACATTTGCCTCCCACTGTTGAGAAAAGCCTTTCTCATCATTCTGAATTTCTGTCGTTCTTGTGCATTTGTTACCAACTTTTTGCATATTTTCAAAGATCATTTCTCCATCTTGTTTTTTTTTTTTTCGGTTCTCTTTTATCAGGTAAAGTCCAATCGGTATTTTTGGTGGACCATCTATCGTCTTGGAATCTTTCACAGTGGTGCCCAGCTCCATTTCAGGTTTCTTATAGCTTCTACTCCATCCTGAAGTTTGATTTGTTCACATATACAAATGGCCGATTTTCTGTCACACCAAGTAATCCCCATCATAATGCGTCCATGGGCTCTTTGTGTTTTTCTAAGTTTTAATGTAATCGTTTACCCTTGACTATATCTCCTAATAACTAATTTCATCCTTGAACACAATCCGTCTCGAAAACTTTAATTTACATTCATTGTGAGTCGAGGGGAAAAATTATGTTTCCTCGTTGTTCCTATACAATATAGTAATCATCTTTAGGGCTCTGTATACCAATGACTGGTTATTTCTAAGTTCCCACGAGAGTACTAGTGCCCTGGCAAGTGCTGTTAAGTTTGTCAACTTGAATTAATATTACTTTTCTTTGCCCCATAGGAAGCAGTGACAAACGATCCTTTTCTTCACTGATCAGAACCGACTACAAACGAATATGTATGACATTCATATTTCAAACTCTAATAACCTTAAAGAAAGTGAATTTTTATTTCTTCATTAAGTAATTGGAAATTATGTGAACATCATTTATCGAATACATATAAATTCACCCGTGAAACAGATGTTCTAGAAGAATACGTTTGCAAATGATGAAATGATTCAGTGCTTGATCGAAAGTTCAGTGATAATTATTCAGCCCGTTTATCCCCAAGAAAATTATGCGATATTGTTAGCGCGGATTTCCTAATATTTCGCCTCTATATCACTGCTCATGTGATTAACGGATTTTCTTTTAATTATATCCTCTGCGATGTATCTTTCAATTGATTGGGACAAGTGGTGTGACGCGACAAAAAAAATGTGACCAAAGAGCGCTACAGAACTACAAAACTAGGACCAGCAAAGACTCTGGGGTCCACTCAAGATTAGTCCGAGAGGTAATAAGATTAATGCCTCCTGAAGCTAGGGAATACAGTACATGCATTTAATCTATCTTTGTTATTATGGTACGCACATATCTCGAGTACAAAATATGTATCAACAAATCATCAATATTCTCTGAATATACAAGAATTGAAACAAATAATTAAAAAGATTTAAATTACTGATTTTTCTTTTTTTTAAATGAGCTTGGCTCTCCTTTATTACTAATAAGAGCTTTAATACATCGAATAATTCATTTATACAAGCTTTCGCCTAGTTTCACAAGGAATATCTAGCCAATTCCTAGAGAAGTCCTGGTCAAGCTCGTACAGACACACTGGTGTATGAAATCGGTTTCCCATTTTCTGCTCAAACTGACACCACAAATGCTTTATTCTATTAAGACTGATGATTGCGTGGGCCAATCCAAGTGTTTTAAGTCATTTTTGTACATTTCAAAACAGTTTTATCACGACTTTAGTGAGTGAATCGGTGCAGTGTCGTCCTGAAAGAAGGCGTAACATTGTGAAAGAGCGTTTGCACTATGGGATGTACATGCTCATCAAAAATTTGCATAGGCTTGGGATTTCATACTGCCATGTAGCACTACTAGGTACCAGACTAAGATAATTCCATTATATCGTTTCCCAAATAACCATTAATCCACCTCTATTCTTAACTCTCCGAATGAAGCAATCACACGATCATATACTTCTTTAGGCCTCTTTCAGACGTAAACTCGGCCAGAGCATGGAAATAATGTGAAGAACGATTCATCTGAATATATCCCATTCTTCAATTATTCATTTCTTATAATCTATACACTACTTCTTACGACGTTCCTTGTTGATCTGCTTAAGCAAATGTTTGCCATTTACAGCCCTTCCGTAATACCCACGTTGCTGAAGCTCTCGACGACCAGCTAGTCATGACTAGCTGGATGCTAATTAAGCTTTGCAGTTATATTTGAACCTTTGGTTTTGATTCTTTAAAATTCTACGGTCTCTATCGCTGAGCTTTGAGTTTCGTCCGGTATTACTCCTTTCGGTGCTTCTATTCCTCTGCTTCGCAAAAGTAGAGGGGTAAAAAAAGAAATAATATAATGTTAACGGAAAAAGATAAGGAATAATTTTTTTTTAATTTATTCATTCTTTAGAACCGTTCGAAGTTTAATAAAAATTCTTTCGATTTTTAGCTTAGTTAATCTTATCTTAAATTTATGAGTCCTGGCTTGGATATGATATGTAATAATAAGAAGAGTAAAACTTCAAAGTTAGAAGCAAATTAATAAATTTAATGTTAATTATTTAAATTTTAAAGTTTTTAATATAATGAATGACATCTCAGCTGAAAACACGAAACTACGCAAACTCTGGTCACGGGAGATAAGTAAAGGGAGAGAAGCGGATTATATTAAACCTCAGAATGTATCTAACATGCCTGTTTTACTGCCAGGCCGTTTTGCATATGCTACAAAATTTCTGCCAAAATAAAAAAAAAATCTAGTTAAATTGCTTTAATAGTACTTAAAATTTAACAGAATTACATAGATTTCTTCCCTCTCCACGCTAATCATTATTCAAACAAACAAATGGTATCAGTTAGAGCAAAATTGATGATGGAAGTCAGTCACTTCCGAAACTTGTCTACTAATTAAAGAATTACATATTGTTTTATACAAAATATATCCGTAAACTGTGTCTTCCTCGTCTTACTATAACTATCTTTGATTATGGAGCTTATTGAATCGATAGACTGTTCTTGCCCGTAAGAAAGGCGTGCGCCCCCAATATCTCTTCGTTTGGTGGAATTTCTTGAACCTAAATCATTGTTCTTCAAGCTTAAGACGACCCAAACTTTGCTTAATCAGTGCTCGTTTATCTCTCGATAAAAAGGGAAAGACGAAATCATATTTCTTGAAAGAATTTGGTTGTGATTTTGAATGAGTTACGAGACGAAGCTCTCTTCCTTAGGATTCCATCGGTTCTTATTTCATTTTACACAAGATATTTTGATTTAATAAGAATTTGATTACTTTATGATTAATTTATCCTTATAGAAAAATTCGTTCATATTATTAAAGTATTAAAAGCCGTTTTTTCAAAATATTTTCATTGTGCTTTAAAATTATGATAATAGAAAAATAATGTGGGAATCTTATCCAACCCAACAAAGAGGTGCTAAGGCGCACAAGACTTCTACTTTAAAATTTTTAGCTTAGTTGGATATTCTGATATAATCCTGCATGGGAATTGCATGGCGTCGAGGACCCAACACCTACCGAGATTCTACGGCTTAACAATAGCGACCATAATATAAGGGTCAGTAAGAACAAGACAAGTCAGGATCTGCAGCTGCACTCTCCTGCCTCGTCTATTTAAGAAGCAGTAGCTGATCGCAGATCGTAAGTCACAAATTTTTCAACAATGGAGAAGGTTGAGCACCGCGCAGTGATCAAATTTTGACCAAGCAAGGCAAGAATGCAAAAGAGATCCATGAACTCATAGTTGTAGTGTACACCGACACCGCCTCTTCCTATGCAACCATTGCTCGCTGAAATAGGAAGTTCCGCCATGGTCGTGAGTCCCTTGAAGATGACCCCCGTCCAGGACGCCCGTCAGACCTGACCAATGAGGACAATGTTGCCCGTGTGGAGAGGGTGATCCTCGTTAATCGACAGGTGAAGGTCGAAGAAATCGAGCGAGAACTTGGAATATCACATGAAAGTGTTATCAACATCATCCACGACAATTTGGCCATGACCAAAGTCTCTGCCCGTTGGGTCCCTAGAAACCTCACGCCCCATGATCTACTTAAACGTCGTCAAAGTCCACAAGGCCAGAGTTGCACAAGCTGCCCTGCGCGAGTGAAGATTCGAGGAGCTCAACCATCCCCCCTACAGTCCAGATCTGGCCCCTAGCGACTACTTTTTATTCTACCAGCTCAAGGCTGCACTGCGTGGACGCCAGTTTGGGGACGATGAAGATGTCCAGCTCGCCGTCCAGGAGTGGATTGAACAGCAGTCGGGAGATTTCTGGTTGTCGTGACTTCGAAGCCTCAGGGACAAGTGGCGCTTGTGCATTGAAGTCGAGGGTAGTTATATTGAAAAATAATAAAACACTTTTCCTCATATCTCGTTTCTTTATATCTGAATTTCAAAACTTATTGACCGCCTTTCGTATATTATACACATATTTAGATATATCTAATATCTATTTTTCTTAGAAATTCTTTGACTCTCTTCGCAGTGTGGCAGGGAGCGTTGCCCTGCACGAAGATAGGAGGTTAAACTGACGAGGATCGGAGATGTGGATGGACATGCTGTCTAAGAATGTGCTTGTAGATTTCAGCATTGACAGTCCTTTGTAGGCCAATAAGTGGACTAGGAACAGCAGCAGAGATTATTCCCCATACCATTACAATGCCTCCTCCATATTTCACTGTCTTCTTTACACATGCACGAGATAACATTTCACCACATCTTCGTCGCACGTACATCCCGCCATCGGAACTAATCACATTAAACTGCGATTCATCGCTAAGATAAACCTTCGCTCACAGTTTTTTCTGGCCAAACGATATGTTCATAAGCGTAACGAGGACGAGCGCTTTGATTCTTCTTAGAGATCAGAGGTTTCTTTGCCGGTGCCAGAGCAAGCAACTCAGAACCTCGTAGCCTCCGGGAAACTGTTTTGCACGATACGTTGACATCGAAGGGGGAGCTGTGCCCGCTGGATATCTCAGTAGCACTCTTAAACCTAACCTTCAGTGACATTCTAACTATAATACGATCATGTCTTGGTGACGTTTTACGAGGTTTACTGGTTTTGGTTTATCATCTGTCGATCCTGATGAATTTAAACGGGCTATACTTCGTTGCACAACACTTCTAGATCTTCCTACAGTAGTTGCTATTACAGAATTCGACTTTCCTCTTGTTGAAAGCACAAAATCCTATGTTTTTCATCACGGGACACCTGTCGTCTCGTCTCTTATAAGCCGCTATGTATACAGTTCAATGTTCTAATAATGTATGATCATATAAAGTAACTGTTTGCCCATCAACAGTCTCTTAAACACAAATCCCTCGGTTTGTAGTTTATTATTTCTAAGTGACCCTTAACTTTTGGCCGCTGCAATTTGCAAGATAGTTTGATTATTACGAAAGTTAGATATTAGATATATCCAAATATGGGTTTAATATATAGTCTCAACGTTATGTTAAACTTATATAATAAATATTTAAATACACTTGTTCTTACTGACCCTAATATTATGGCCACTAATGTATATCTTTAAAACATTTTTACTCCTTCTATCGTCATTAGTGCGTCAGTGTTCGAACCAAAGATACCATGGGGCTTAGGGGGAGCTTTCATCAGTCGAGTGGTCTTTCCTTTCAAAGTGAGCTACTAAAAAGCTTCCGTAGTCGACGTGGGTAGGTTTTGCTTGAAGTAGCATAAGCAGGCACTTTCTTGGTTACCAACCGTCTGCTGGAAAGAAGCGGTAAACTGTGTTGGATAAGCCAACACCCCTTTATTCAAGGTGGGAAACCCTTACCCAAATTTACCCTCATCTTTTGTGGTAAATATACAAATTTCCCCGTTTGTTCCAAAAGCAACCAAAGGTGAATTAATTTTACATAGTTCTGACTTATCCTCACCAGACGTTTAAAAGAGTCAATACCTTGAAAGAGCTCAAAACTCTTAGAAGGTCAATCGGACTAACTGGTACTGAATTAACTACCTTTGAAATTAAGAAGCAAGTGGTACAAAGAGAGGATATGGAGAAAAAAAAGGACAGAGAGAAATAAAGACTTCGTACAGTCTTCATCAGATAAGAATAAGCACACACTCCAAGTGCTGTCGCCACTCAGGACTACACGCTTTCCTCTTACGAGATAGAAATTTTCTGCAAGAAACTGTCGAGGTTCAGGTCAGATCGCATCGTGTATCATAACGTCGGGCAGTCTTCAGGCTAACATGAGAAACTCCGTTGCAACGAATGCATGCTTATCTACCTTCGTTACGTGTCAAGTACAACCATTACTGACAAGATAGTGGGCACGACAGCACTGGTGATCTTGCTTCTGCTAATTTTTGCTGCTACGCCATCTTTATCATGCCTCTAGTGGCCTGGCTCATTCATTCGCCAGAAAGGAGAGGGTAGAATTATCCCCAGTAAGTGTTATGGTATAGGAATAACTGACAACTACTTTACCATATCCAATGTGGAAGCAACAGTGAGGTGCTAGCGCAGAACACTTTGTAGGGCTACATCTCTGAAATTAACATAATTCAAAGTACTACAAAACCACATCCATTGAAAACAGCGAGAAGACAGTGCACCTTGCAGGTACGATATTTAGGCATAAAGGCACATAGATTTTAGTTCTAGTTCTAGGTAGCAAAGTGTTTCTATAATTTGTTAACCATTTTCGAATTACGCATTGAATGAATGAATATTTTCTTAATCTTGCATTCCAGATCTTTACCTAGGTTCACATATGGTATTCAAGAGGAATTTTAGCTTTTGGATGTAAATAAATTGGGTTTAATCTGAACGTTTAAATGCTTTCAAATATTTACTGTCATTCTTGTTAAAATATTGAGCAAATAATTGCATTTTTGGTGTGCCGTTTAAATAGTTTCCATTTCATTTTAGTTAGAGTAGATAGACATTTTTTTATTTCGTGTGGAATCATAGTAAAGTGCGACACCATAGTACCGAATTTCATCCCCAACTCCCTCTTCTTCTCACACCGGAAATTCAAACCCGAATTTTTTACGATGAATCAAACCCCTACAATCTCACCAAATCTCACAATTCCAACCAACTCAGCAAACACCCTTTACGCACACATTTTGAACATAACACGTCTACTATCATTACTAAATCCAGTTTTTAAATTAAAAGGAACATTTAATATCGTATAGGTAGAATCTCATTTAAACTCATGGTTAAATGGGGTGGAAAAATACTTCCGCTGAGAACCTCTATTAGTTCCAATTGACCTAGACAAAATCATAGAGGCAAAACGGCATGTACACGAATCAGAGGGAAATGCCCATTTGCCTGTTGAATACCAACCTAGTTTACAAAATTCCACAACATGGCAAGCTTTCAAAGAGGCATTCCACTATCATGAGCTATGGAATCTATTAGCTGCAACTTCAATTTGTACAAACATTTCGCCTGATGCTCAAAATAAATTCCAGAATTAAATATAGTTAGATGAGAATGGTAACATTGCCTTAATCAAAACAAGAGAAAATAAACCGGAGGCCTTTGGCAATGGCCACAGGAACCAAACAGCCCTATCTACCTAGCTCTAACTACTTAATATTTACATGCACAACTCATGCACCCGCTTAACGAACCGAAACCAGAATACGAACAATAGAAATGATAGGTGGATGGATAGTCCACCTAGGAATGATAAACGTGCAAACAATCCAAGGTGATATAAACTGTGACCGAGTTGAATACAGGCTGACACAATGCCGATAAAGTCATAGGGGTCATAATTGTGAGGTCAAAGGAGACTATACCACTGAATGTAGGAACCCCCCATATGCTGTGAGAACGGAGAGAGAAAGGAAAAACAAAAAAAGCGAAAGTAGCACTGAGCACTGTAGCGCTGAGGAACGCACGGTTGTTTTCATTGAAACCACCAGAACGAACCCGTGCCGATCGAAAAGGGAATCTATTTGGGGTGGTCATGTATAAAGAACATTCGTGTAGTTGGGTTCAAATGAGACGATATACCCACTGCATATGTAAAGAATTAAGGTATCCTGAGCTTGATTTGGAGGTTTAGAGCTCGCACTATACGGAACCTGTTCATTGGAGAGGCTCTCCCCCAGACGAAGGACCTACTCAGTATTAGGTAAATCTCTTCCCATTGGCTAGTACCAATAAACCCATTGCAAATACTAGTAGTAAGAGGACGAGTAAAGCAACTGCCGGCTACCACTATGATGGATACCAGAGCGGTAAGCTGCTTAGTTAAACAAGCTTTTGTGAATAAACTTTTACCTAAGTACCCAGGCGTCTATCGTATCACCAGATTTCGTGTTAGATTGATCGACGCGCAAGGAAGAGAAATCCCTACTTTGGGTAAACTAGAGTTTAATTTAAATGTAGACAATTCTGCGTACCCAATCCTATGTCAAATTGTAGATAATAGTGTTGCCTTTTCAACTGATTTTCTATTAGGGATTAACTTTATGAATCGAAATGCTTTGGAGATATACCCAGCCAGTAAGCGAGTTAGAGGTAGAAGGAACACACAGGCATTGACCAACGGTAGCGGTCAAGCACACAGTTTACGCGAGTCAAATCAATCGAAACACGATGAGGAAGATGCACCAACAGAGTTATTTGAGGGCACAAAGGCACCTGAGTTAAGTGACGTTTTTCAGACAGTTTGCCGGATATAGAGGTCCTACAAATATATAAGGGGGAAACTAATAGTCGCGTGCGACGAGGGAAGGAGATGAATGTGTTGCATGATGAGTTAAGAGAGACATCATCCTGTTCTATAAGCGATGTGCTACGATAGCCATCGACAGGTCGTGTTAAGTCTATGGAACAAATTGGAGTCCAGGAGTTGGGTCACAGAGGAAATATAGTGTCAAATTCCTCAGGTATAGGGCTGAACCAAGATAGTCGTGTGGTGACTCCTGTTAATACTAGTATAGAAAATTACGGTCACGTGAAAACATTTGACGAAGAAGATACTATTTCCGGGAGAAAGTGCGATTTAATGCAAAAATAAAGAGGCTAACTTAAGCAACTACTGAACCTGAAAAAAAACCATATGTCATAAAAAAGGGCAGCTTACAGAGAGTATAAAAAATTTATCGCGACAACTATCTGCCATAGCACGGAAGGGTCAGTCCTTGCTGAGGTGTTCAATAGCGGACCACGTATAGCTGAGTTAATTAAGATTAGGGACTGAGTTCTGTAACCCAAGTAGAAACCACCATTGAGGAGAGCTAGGAAAGGGCTGCCCCAAGAAACCCTGATTTAATGATGAAGAGCGAAGAAAGGTTTGCTCCAAAGATTCCTAATTTAAAAGAGGAGAGCCAAATGAATGCTGTTCCAGGAAATGTAAATATGTTAGGGACCGGCGAAAATGGTGCTCTTCCAAAAGATTTATTGCTCTCAAAGCCGGCGATGCCCGGAAAACAGTTTGATTATGAGATGAGTTACTCCTAAAGCCATGCAAAGGATGCTCTGTTTGATAGTGTAAACAGTAGTTTGCATGTTTGCAACCATAACTATTTCCCTCTAAATGCTTCAAGATTAACCTTCCTTTATTAATTTAAGTGGTATTCTTGATAATGAGTGGTTGGTACTCGTTTTTCCTATACATATGGGAATTGTACAATCGTATGGAAGATATTCTTTTCCTGAAATATTAGATGTTTCTGACTGTCTACTATTCTATTTGTTCCACTTTCTCATAGCTTTGGCTTGGCTAAGTAATCTTTCTTACGCGATAAATTTATCCTCCATTTTCTCTATTGTTTTTAATTCGATTATATTCCCTTACCTCAAGGAAGATTCCTCAAGTATCAGTTTTCTGCCCTAAATTTTATTTCATGCATTATTGTCTCGTGAGATTGAACGATATATGTTCGTCCTATTGCTTCTTCTCAGTTTCACAGCTGACTTATTCATTCGTCTCCATACGTCTGTCGTACTCGCCTTTACTTCAATAAAAGTCTTTCTAACCGAGTTAATCCCACTTCCTGTCTTTTTTTACCACCATTATCCGATATTATTTGTTGTTTCCAAAAGTAATTATTATCTTAGTTTTGTATTTTCCCTTAATCTTTGTTTAATTTGTTTTTGGTTTTTGTTAGTCGATTCGTTCTTTAATACTTACTTTTTATGCATTTATTTGTCTATTCCTGTTATAATAAGCATTTTTATGCATATGATGATTCATTTTCCCTGATACTTTCTACCCATTCTCTATACGCGAATTCCTTTCTTCTTCCCTCTATTGCATCACACATTATCTGGCTCCCGACATCTCCCAAAATTCATACTTATTACTTTTTTTTTTAATTTTCTCATCCATTCCGTTTTTAGGCTTATTCTATATCCATTTGCCTACTTTTTCATAACCTCTGAATACATGATCTCATCTGCAGTCCTTCGACAGTTGATATTTCTATTATACTCGTATATCCCCATTCATCCTCTGATACGCTTCAATCTTTTAATGCGTCGTCGATGAATCTACTAAAAAGCTGTGTAGACATGGTCCACACTTGCCTGACTCCCATATCATTTTGCATCCATTCATTCTTCTCCCCTTTCAAAATCACCTTTACCTTTTGCTTAATTATAAACTCATTCAGAATATTTACATTCCTACCGTTTCATTTCGTCTGCCTTATCTACTCCAAAAGTGAGTTTGTTGTTAACCGCGAATCCATTTTTTTCCTCTACTCACCATTTTAGCGACTATGATGCGTTTTAGGCCCACTAAGTTCATTCGCATTTTTTTAATTTTAGTTAAGTATTCTTTGCTTTAATGTTAATATTTAATTACGTGTTTGACGATGATTTCTTTTCATTTAGTTTTATATCTTTAATTTTTGCCTCCTTTTAGGATTTGATTCAATTTATTTAGTGAAAGCTTGTCTCCTACATATATATTTACTATATGTCTATTATCTTTAATAAATGAATTATTCTACATATAACAACATTTAAACTTTAGTGTCTAACTTTGCGATTAATTTTATATATATGCTTATTTCATTTTATGTCTCTTTTCTCGGATGAATTACATAAATTCCATTCCCGAACTTTCCCTCATCTAGAGTTTGGCTAAATTTTGTCCTAATTAAATCTTACTTTGTTTGTATATAAATAAACCTATGTGAATGTTTTCGTAGACCTTAGCCCCCCCTCCCCAAATGGTGTGGAACCAACTTGCGAATTTCCTTGAGAACATCCATACTCTACCTAAAGAAATAAATTAAACTCACCATGGTCGCTCTTACTTCGGAAAAAAGCTAAGCCTCTAAAAGAACCACCTACATAAATTATTATTTCACAACCTCTCACTTTACTTAGACTACATAGATCACGAACAGATGACACATACATTATAACACCTCCGATTGGTAGAAAAATATATTCTCCACATAATCCAACAAACCTGAGTCGAACGAGTTTTTGGGAAGGCTCGCAGGAAAGTTGCCCTATTAGTTTTCGGCGAAAAACTACTAAAGGGTTTGTATGGGATTGCTATCAACGGGGACGTGTATAAAATCCGACGTAAAGTACAAGTCGTTGCCAATTATCAGTTGAAAATAAAATATCTCGTAAATTAATTAGTCAATTACATCATTAAGCAAACCCTCAGCAAAGATATCATGAACATGAATAATCTTGTACGAAACCATCTCACCGGTTATTTACAGCCAGAATTCACCCATATCATTAACCTCAGCTTAATCATGATGGAGAAATAGCTGTAAATTTTGAAAATTATTCACACAAAATTCATACAGAGGGGATTTGGCCTCGCAACAGCTTACTCTCACCAACGTCCTTCCCTATACTACCATGCTCATCGAAGCGTCACATCGACTAAAATAGAACTCTGTATTTCCTCTCACCACTAGAACCTACTTCGGTTTTTGGAGCATATTTAGACCCTTCGTGAGAATAAACCATACACATTCCACCTAATAATACCTTATATGAACAACCCTGCCTACTTAGCATACCACCTGAGACCTTTTTTAACGCCTTTCCTCAATGTCAACCGCGTTAGACGACAGGGCTATCAAAACTTCCACACGTATATATTTGTCCCAACTGACTACACGATATATTCAGAAGTTATGGAAGCAAAAATCCAATTCTGTAAACTCCGCAAGCAAATCCGTTGTGTGCACGCTTATTCACACCTTACGAAGTGGCAAAGAGCAACCCGTGCCCAGTAGTTTTAATTGAAAACCCTCACCTACCCGCCTGTGAATTTACGGAGTACCCATCAAATCGATTAGTTTCAATCTGTATCGGCACAACTATGTCGATATCTTTCCTTAGACCTACCCCTGATATTTTAAACTGTCCCTAAAATCATACGACCGTCGTAATCCCAATTATATTAGTCAATTATATTAATCTATTGAAACTGAGACAACAAAGTTTATAACCTCCTACGTATGAGTCTCGTTACACAAGAATCCATTGACCACTAAGATTTAAACCTCCCCCTTGTTCAAATCGAGCCCCTAGATTTGACGCTTGAGCCTGTAACTGTTCGCCCTTTTCCAATTTTAGAATTTGGAAACGAAGATCTCCAAATCCTTAATCGCCATCAAAATAATCACGGGAAAATCCTTATAATAATGCAATCTATCTCATACTCCACCGCAGAAATAGTCGTTGCATTCTTAATTCTACTCATAATTATAGTCATTTATTAAAAAACAAAAACCAGCGTTTTAATCAAACTCAATGTCTAGCATCGAATATTCGAAATTATACCACTATGAAAGACCCTTAGCGTATGATTTTTCGCAAATGCCTCTTCTCAAAGTTCCTGAACATTCTCGGCAACTCGAATAGGGGATTTGACTTTCTCGTATGCCACATTGACCCCAGCGGCTCAAATCTTCCTTACTGAAACTTAAGTTTATCAATGGAAATTCAAGTCACGTACCTCAAAATTTTATTATTTAACCCACTATTTGTGAATAAATTTACTGTAAAATTTACGACCTTGTTCCTTTAATTTCCTCAATACTTGGTACGTTGAGTTTGTTTGTAACATATTTTTGTTAATCATAGAATAAATAATTTTCTATTATTAAATCGATAATATGGAAGTGCGACGCAGAGCAAAGATCCCAAGTTTCCACACTTCTATTTGAAAGGGAGTAGTGTTAAGTGTCATAACAATAAAGTAACTATGGCATAGTTAAATATAACGGGAAACCCGCCTCTCACTTGTATAATTAGGAAACATACATTTGCAACTGTTCTTTGTATCCAACTCTCTCATCTGCTGACCAAATTCTATATTTCATTTTTTTTCCAATTCTCAATGATATCACAGCAGAAAACGTGTCATGTAAGCAGCAAAACCGAGACACTGCCTAATATTTCTTTTTCTTAATTATTTCTCTAAAAAAAACCTCTTAGAAATTTGTTATAAGATCAAAATCCTTTTCTGTTTGATGCCATACCTTTCCGGTGTCATCACTTTTCAAGATAGGGTCAAAAAGTGTATGCCCGCCCATTGGTCGTAGAAGTATTCAATTAAAATTAAGTATTTATAATAGCTTCAATTAAAGCGTTAAATTAATGGTTGAAATAGCCATAGCTCCTTCCTCTCCAAAACTAATTGGATAGAGATGAGTAATATTTCGTCCTTCAGAGAATAGTAAATCGAAGAAACTCCTCCCACTAAAATTTGTTTAAAACTTCCCACTTAGATTGTTTAAGGAAAGAAGACAGAACCATTAGTGTAAGCCACTAATAAAGCTTCCAGCCACCATCCTTTTGCTCTTCACCATTGCTGTGTACAGTCTTCATCAGGGAAGAACAAGCACACACGAGGTGCTGTCGCCAGTCAGTGCCACGTGCTTTCCTACGAGGTATCACTTTTCTGCAAGAAGTTGTCAAGTTTCAGGTCAGATTGCATCGTGCATCATAAGGTAGGGCACTCCTCAGGCTAGCACGAGGAACTCCGTTGCAGCGATTGCCTGCTCACCTACCATTGTTAAGTGCCAAGTACAACCACTACTGACCAGAGAGGTGGCACGTTAACACTCCCATCTTCGAAAAACTACAAAGCTTTAATAGTTTGAAGAGAGAACTAGCTGAAGAATCAGTCTTTGCGATTCCAAACTTGCAGATATAATTTATTATCTGTTGTAACGCCTCTTTCGTCGGATTGGGAGCCATCCGTCTGCATAAGGAGTCTACAGATGATGCAAGCCTGAGAACTTCTTCCTCGTGAAACCTGATATTTAACCATTGAACGTGGATACTTGGCTCTTGTATAGGCCATCGAAAGGTTTTCGGTATACCTATATGGACATAAGTTCATTCTAGAAACTGACCATCGTGCCCTGCAGACTTAACAAACTTTACTGTAAAAAATTCATCGATATTATGGTGGGCCCATCAGACCCCAACTTTATATTTATAGCGTTAAGTACATTAAATGTTCAGAAAATCAGGGACCTGACTCTATGAGTCGTGTTGTAGACGAAATGAAATGAATTGTGTTGGGTAAAACTGGGATTTCTCTTAGAAAGGAGTCTCTCAATGGAAGGTCATACCATTTCATACTTTCCTGTATTATAGGTTTTCGTTTGTTTGTTTTTTCACTATTATGATGTGGTCAAATGTATCCCTTGTTATTCTTCCTTTTGACTGTTGCACCCAATTCACGACCGACCTACCTCATCGGCTTTTAAAGACGATGCCGATATCCCACAGCACAGACGTGGGGTAATACGGTCCCTGAATTATATTTTTAATTATGCTTTCGACCTAGTGTGTAAGTTTAGACCTTTTTCATGTTACTCCGTTTCACTTAAATTGCGGAAGGATTGTAAAATAGTTAACTATCGTATTTAAATTAATAGCAGACGAAATATACATTCCCTAACCGGCGTTCATCTGCTTGAAATTTAACCGAGTATGTACATATGTGCGTATTGCATATACGTAGGTGGTTGCATGCACACATAAGCTCGCAGGACAGAAAAATACATTTATTGGTGTGTTTTAGGTTTCTCTTGCTCTTATCACTTATTAATTATTTCTTTTTTTATAGTTTTTTCCTTCATATTTCTCAAAAGCCCGAAGACCTTAATAACGCCAAAACGTCATACCTTACCACAAATGTACAAGTGAATAATGTATTTTTATTAGAATCATACAAGCGACTCTATTCTACGAACAATAAACTAATGCCTTTGTACTTGTAAATAAAATATATCTTTTGTAAATCGGTAATTAAGGCCCGAACTTCACTAAGTTAGGGATTCATCATGTCCTTTGAAGTGTATAATTCTCCAGTCTGAGGCAAGAAAATTTATAATTCATGAACTTGTGCATTTATTGCGGTTTAAAAATTTCTAATTTGTTCAGAATTTTTAACTATATTCTTCATTAATCATCATCATCATCATCATCATCATCATCATCATCACTAACTAAATAATTTAAGAAGGGGATTTTTTTTAATATTTGAATAATAATTTCCTCTTAGTTTGGTTATGATGTTTGTTTTTTATCAAAGTTATTTCTAATAATTCTTTTATAATATCAAAAAACAAAATGGCGAAGATAAGAAATAAATATAAGTATCGAAATTTTGTCAATTTTTTAAAACCCAAAGAATTACAAATGGTGAAGTTCAGAAAATTGATTTTTATATATCTTCTATAACTATATTTTAGCAACGTGATATTTCGAAAGGGGGGAAATTTAGTTTAGAGTTCCTTTTTAAAATTATTATAATTGGCGAAGTTCAGAACATTTATAAAAATTTAACCATGGCTGTTTTTTTTAGATTTTAAATTTTAATCTTAGTAGCGAAGCACAAGCTCCCCCCGTAGGGGAGAGTGGCGAAGCCATTGCCTGGTACTATCAATATTTATATAGTGAGACAAATGATCAAAAATTGCTTCGTTATTAGCGCGTTCACATTTTGAATTTTAATTTGGAGATAGATTATTGCCATTCATTTACTGAATGCCTGGTACCACTCTTGAGAAAATGTTCAGTTTGTTCTTTGTGGCCGAGATTCGATTCTGATGTAGGATTTCCACAAACAAAATTAAAATTTTTGGTGTTGTCGTGTTCTTCCACACAAAAGAATGTTTGGCCAGGTTTCATCGAAATATTCTAAGAAAGCACTACAGACTTGATTTGCTTCTTTATCGAATGATTGCCTAAGATGTTTTAAATCGTACAATAACGCCCGTATTATATAAAATGTATCCTCCATCTCTTGATTATGAAAGCAATCTTTGGATTCGTCAAAACCAAGGTCTGAAAATTTTTGGACTCTTCACTTAACTGCATTTATCATATTTGTCAAAAATATTACTCCAAAATTAAGTGTAGTTGTCGAGTATTGCAAAGGTCCTGTTACACTCATTACAAAACTCTCAACTCAACAAAGGACCTAATGATAGTTTTGATGCAGTTAGACACGTTTTTATTGTTTTAACAATAAATACATATGTCTTCAAATTGTAAAATAAATCAATGTGACCGCCCTCGGCGGTGAGCACGCGCTCCAGGCGAGACCTGAAGGTCGCGCACAAGTTAGGGACGAAGTCCTTCCTCATGCTGCCCCACACGCTCTTTACGGAGGACTTCAGCTCGTTGATGTTGCTGTAACGGACCTCGCAAGTCTGGAACTCGACATGTACCCACACGCTGTAGTCGAGGGTATTGAGGTCGGGCGACTGCGGCGGCCAAAGGTCCTTCGACCACAACCAATCTTGGCCTTGTGGGCCTGGGCACCATCCTGCTGAAAGAGTATTTCACCTTCTTCGTGATCTTTCTTAGCCAGGGACGACTTTCGTGGCCAAAATGTCCCTATAATTGGCCGCGGTAAGCCTGTAACCGGCCGTGAGCCACACCGGCGGTATTTTCTTTCTATTCGAAGCCACGACGCCGAGCATCATCACGGAGGCCGGATGCTTGGTCATGGATACGTAGTGGACCTCGGAGACGTCCTGGCCGAAGCTTATCACGCGATCGTTCTGTTTCTTAATGACCGGATCAACCGTGAAGGTTTTCTCATCATAAAAACTGAGAATTCGATTGCCGTGACTTTTCAAGTCGTTAAGAAGGTGATGTCAGCGCTCCCGACTTTGTTCTCTCATATGGTCGGGGTGAACAGTGCCTTTCCATGCAATTCAAGATCTTGTCGCCCTCCTCATTGACGGCCCTGGACACCTTGACCACTGAAATGTTCTTTTTCGCCAGCGCTGTCGTTTTGAGTTTCTGAGTACTTTGGAAGGCTTTTCTCACAGCCAAACGGTTGACAACTTGAGGTCTTCACCAAATTTAGCTATAGGGCCAAAACTACCTAGGACAACTTTTTAATTTCCTCCTAGTTTCCCATTATACTATTTAATCTCTCCCCTCTTGTTCTCTCTACTCTCATATCCCCCTAACCCTATCCCTATGTGCCCCCAGGTGAACCAGAGGAGGGGGTGATGGCAAAGGGTAAATCCAGGCTCCCTTTCCTTTCCTCATTTTCTCCGAGCAGCAAGGGAGGAGGGGGACGGAGGGCTCGGCCACTCTATTTTTTTAACTTTTTTCCCATCTTTTTCTTCTATTCTATTTTATCCGAACCAAATATTTCTTCTCTTGCATTCATCTCATCTTTCACATTCGATATATGGTAAGGGTTTTTGGCGATTTAATGAACTTAATATCTGAATTGAATCGCTCTTAAGCGTCTTATATTTTACCTAGAGGGTCTCGGCTCAAAAAGCTTGGGAAGCCCTGATTTGTATGTGTGGTGTAAGGGATTTTTAAAGTGTCTGAGGTGAGAGTAGTGTGAATGTGTTAAATTGTGTCTTAAGGGAAACGGGGAGGTTATTGTACTATGGAATGTTGGAGAGATCGTCAGGACCTGTGGGTTTAGGGCTTTTGAGAGATTTGGTGGCTAACAACGTTTTCTCGTGTGTTTTTATGTTGTTTTGGTGATACTAATATTTAGTTGCGAGTAATCAGTAATTCGTCCGTGTAGGCCCGGGGGGAAAGGGCTGCTGTGATGCATTTTCTTTGAGGTTCTCCAGATTTTCGTCAAGTTTGTTTTACGGTTTAATGTTTTCAGGTATTGGTTCCAGATTTCCGTTGTTTTGATATTAGATTGTTCATGTTACTGTTGAAATGTTAGATTCATTGTAATTCTTGTGTGTAGGAGCTCTGTTTTTTTTTAGTACATATCAGTCTTTTATGTAGTCTGAGAATTCTTTTGTGAAGTTTGGGATGTATATTTTCTTAAAATTTTGAAATAATAGTAGATTTAACTGCATGGTGCATGAGGAAAAGAAATTCTACACAAGTATCCATGTATTTTCAAAGCATGTATTATATTTGGGGGGAAACTTCAGGAAACCTACGCCGTGTTTTTTTGCAGTAAAAACAGTACTAATGGTGTTTTAAGGCATTCTAGTCGTCATTTACGGCTTCGATTAGGCGCGGAAAGCACTTATTTTTAAGATAATAGCACCCTGAGTACGATGACTATTTGCCGTGATACTATCTTAAAAACAAGGTCTGCGGACCAAAAAGTCGCGTGTTCTCACATATTCTAATTTATGATCTTACGACTTTCAAAACTTTAGATAATTCCCGGACTAACGTTGGTAGGATCTTGGAAATTCTATGATAGAAAATGAATGTAAAACAACATAAAGGTTTCAAATTTCGTTAGAATCGGCCATATAGTTATGATGTTATTTCCAAAACAAAATAATTCCCGGGCTAACCTTGGTAGTACTTTGTCAATTATATCATTCGAAAGAGAATGTAAAACAACATAAGGCTTCGCCCCCATAACCCCCCAACACCCTCCGGTCGCTCTGCTCTGCCTCAGGAACAATTAGTACAATGCAATTTTATCTAAAACATTTAGCAGTATTAACAATTTGAAAGCCTAGCATTAGGTTCGAATCCAAAGACAAAAGAAACTTACTAATTAGTGCTGGGGGATATTATAATCAAGCCGCACCTGTCGTAACGCTTCGCTTTCAAAATGAGGTTATAATTTTACAATTTCAACAAAAGTCTATTATATTTAACGAGGAATTATGAGAAGTCTTTTATTAAAGATTTAAAATTTAAATACGCAAAAAAAACATATGCATCCATTAAGAACGTCAAACACACGGGTTTGGGCGCGAAAATCGAAAAGGGCGCTCTTATAAAAACTTGTATCTAGGTTGCCAATATGTGAATTAAGTGCGAAATAAATGTTGCCAGTGTGTGAAAATAATGGTTTATTTTCACATTAAGAGAAGGCAAGGCTGACGTATTTCAAATGTCAATTTTAACACCATCAAGGTGTAGTATCTTAAAAATATGTACTTTCCGCGCCAAACCGAAACCATATATGACGATACCTAAAAAGACCATTAGTATTTTTATAACACTAAAAATACGGCGTTGGTTTTCTGAAGTTTGACCATATTTTTTTTAGAATTTACACGACTCTTCCACAAGAAGTGTCAGTGGAGGCATGAACAGCAATGCTACAGCTGACATCTGGAGAATTCCTCCCCTCCTAGCTCCAACGTCAGCAGCTTCATTGATCTGAGGTTATATAACTTCCATACATTTTAATTCTTGTATCTTCACACCTTTTTTTACCAATAATATCTAACAAAAGTTTTGGAGAAGATGCTCTCCCTGAACACAATGAGAAATCCCCTTGCACACTTATTCACCCTTTACTGAACAAATGTTGAACCTTTCCTGCGCCCCATGATCTATCACTGAACACCCATTGATCATTTCCTGAATATCCATTGATGCCTCCATGAACACCCGACAAGCGCTCTCATCACACCAACGGGATCTCCCTGAAGCCATCCTAAACCAGCCCCGGTTATAAAATATAAAAAAGAAATCCCATAACTTTCGCCAGCCCATCCTGGGCCCTCAATAGACTACATATACAGTAATTTTACAGTGAATTCTGGCAACTAAACAACCACTAAGAATCTGGAGTTTACAACAACAATGCATATTGTATAGAAAAATACAGTAACATCCATGCAACTCTACTGTGATTTCTACAGTATTATGCTGAATTAAAAAACAGCATTTAATATTGCTGTAAAATATATCAAGTTACTGCTGCATAGCTACCAGTAAATAACTGTAAGAATTACATGAAATAATTTACCGTGTACCCACGTCGGTCTCCTCCCTAGCTATATTTGTCCCTTTAACCACCTTCCATAAACTCATCCGCATTTTCTCATTCTAATATATTTTTTCCCTTTCCTCTCATTATCACTTCTGAGGTAATCTAAGTTATAAATCCGTAATTTATATTCTAATTTCTTAATTTGATCAACGAACCGATTCAAACCTCATACAAAAGTATGAATTTGCTTCAATATTCTTATACTTTGAGGGCAGAATAAGTTCGTTTTGATTTTCACAAATATTCGACAATGTAAGAAGAGAGACGCGTTCTATAAGATTTTCAAGGCATTTTTCTATACCGTGTAAACTTGTACAAACGTCTTCCTAAAATTCATCTCAACACTGACACAATTTTAAAATCAGGCAAGTAACCATTTCAATGATTAAATATTGCTTGAATCCAACTGGTCTAGAGTATCGTTATCAATCGTGGTTTCGTATAAGCTTTTAAGCTTTATTCATATGTGGCGTTAGAAAGTTAGATCGACATAGAATTTTAAGAATTAAGATATGCAAGTAAAGCAGGTACTAGTTTTGTTATAATTCTGAAGTTAGAGTAGCGTTATATTGTCATAATTTCCCTCATTGTGTGTGTGAGTATTTACATTTAAACTTTTTTCGGGTCACCGATTATTTGAGGAGTCCCTCCTATTAGGTATCCCAGTACGAATTAATAGGAGTGCCATTCACATCCATTCGCACCCTTTATAAATTCCTAATACCACTTGAATTCGCTGATTAATTAAGAGTCTCGCTTGTTCCAAATGAAGAATTTTCGTGTTTAGTTTTCTGCAGCTCAAGTTGTCAGTTAAAAATAATTTCCGTTTCGGGTTATTTTCCAGGCATTTCTCGCCATTATTATTGAAATTTTAATTCCAATTTCTGAAACATTAAATCCGAAATGGAAATCATCTGGTTATGGCGACATGAAAAACAGCCCTGCTGCTTCTTTCTGAAATTACACAACTTTGAGAAATTCATAACTTTGTTTTATCAAATAGGCAATTCAATCTTCTTCATTATTTCCTGTTTCTTAAGGAGGAGGGAAAAACAATTAACAGCTCTTAATTACAGAGACGAATAGATAAGACAGACGTAGATAGATAATGAGAAGGTGAGCGCAGGAATGAGGTCTGGCGACCGGAGTTCGATGAGAAAAGCTTCTTGTGTGCGCATGTGTGTGTGTGTGTGTGTGTGAAAAAAGTTATATCGTATGTCGTATGAAATTATCGTTCATTTTATTCATCTCGCTTGGTTCATTCCGCTTGTTGACTTGTGAGGTGCTGATGAGTGGATGAGTAGATGTGTGTGTATGTGTGTTTGTGTATGTGTGTGTGTGTTAGAGGGCATGGGAGGAGAGGAATCGCAAGAAAAACCTCCACAACGGATATGTAAGGGGTGGAATGCAATGTGTGACGTTTCCTGGGTTGATGTTTGAGACTAAAAAAAGGCAGGTCCAAGGCAGTTGCGCCCCCGTCCGCTCCCCGGGGCTCTCCTGCAGCGTCTTTTGGCTACTTGTGCTATTCTCCACCGGAGGAATCAGGTATAGCATGAGCATCCTCGCTGCAGCCAGCATCATCAATATCTACATCATACCTGTCTCTTCCCAACAATGCGCAACACGTTTTTTGCCTAACCTAGTGCCACTCTCACAACTCCCAACCTTTTCTTAGAGAGTGACTTGAAATGCTTACCACCCCGCCTAGCTAACCTCATTGCCCGACTCCCCAAAAGGTTCCACCATTACCGAACAACTACAGTCACATAACAAACTAAACCAACCAGGAAGAATAGCCCTACAACGAAACCACGACCTCACTTCCCCATACATAAATAACCTTTACTCCCCTTCACTTTCATATTAGAGCCACCAAACAAACCTCCCACGCGCTCCAATCTGACTAGTTCACACACTAATTAACTCAACCTATTTACAGCTCAAACAAAGTAAAATATATTAATAATATATACTAACTACAGAATAGTCAATTGGATTAATTAGCAACTCGCACTTGAACAATTCCCTTGCTTCTATCAAGCACTCTCACATTTCACAAATACAATAAACCAGGCAAGCAATAAATATATTCATCAGGGACATAGGAAACAGTTCAATCACAATTTCACAACAAAAATCGACATAAAATGATAGAAAGAGACTCAGACGAAACAAAACCTCCACTTAAAAACAACTCGAATAAATTCACGACCTCAACAGGCAAATCAATACTTTCATCTACACCTAACAACAAAAAACTAAGCAATATTTTCAAATAACTAACCACAAAACAAACAACTCTCAAATCTTTAAAACAAGA
This sequence comes from Ceratothoa steindachneri, assembly GCA_963969495.1. Lineage (NCBI taxonomy): Eukaryota > Metazoa > Arthropoda > Malacostraca > Isopoda > Cymothoidae > Ceratothoa > Ceratothoa steindachneri. The sequence continues at coordinate 104,659,865 of OZ018328.1, forward strand.
AAAAAATAACACAAACACAAATGAATATCTCATTACCAGAAACAACAAAATTACTTGTCCAATTGAACAATGGAACCTATTCTTGCACACCCCTAATAGTCCAAAATCAGTCTACAATCAGCCAGCCCCAATAATAGAATTTTTTAAAGGCCTATCTGGCGACTACCTGCAAGGGCATGAGTAACCATATTTGCAACAATAGGAAAACACCCCAAAGCATACACAAACTGGAAAGCGCCTAGAAATTGCATACCTCCACTAACCAAATGTCAGAAAATGCCCTTTCTAGCAATGTTAAAGTGAATGAGTAATCCAAAGTCTGCATTAGGATCTGTATCTACTCCGTATTCTAGTACAAGACACATACATCTATTCAGATGAATTATCCATCACATCCCAATCCACCTCCATACCAATAACCTACAGGAACCTAAACCTGAACCTACAATTCGTCCAAAGCTGATTCTCGCTAAACAGAATATCCACTTCTCCCCAAAAATCAACGGCTACCCTATTTAACCCTGACAAGAAACAATTAAACTAACAACAACACATTTTGCTCTATGGCAAACCTCTTCTATATCAAAGTAAGCTCATAGTCGTTGGTTACCCTGAACCCACATATGATCTTAGCTCAACAAACACAAATTAACCTCGAACGCCATGGCTAAATTCAACATTCAAAAATTGCCATTTTAGACAACACGGCAATGAACTACACATCCTCAGCCTGGACATCAACTATATTTAATACAAACCTATATAGGTTACAAACAGTTCAAAATAGTACCATTCCCAACGCAACTAACTGCACAAAAACACTACCAATACACTACTTCTACATTGAGACCAAATTTCTCCCAATCGAAGACCAATAGAACAGGATAGTCACAGTTTTTTAGCAAACTACGTTGCTCCTCACACCATCTATATGCCCCCTCGAGTTTTATCTTCATCCCTAGAACCCCCGAAACAAACCCCACCGAACCATAACACTATAAAACACATACACGCCCACCATACCCGCACTGCACTTCAAAACAGTTCACAAAACGCCCTATTCCAGACCGCCCCCTCTGCTATTCACCATTTTGAATCAACCTTAGAGCTTCAAACCAGAGTCTCACTGGCCTGCCTGGCTGCGATCAGGACACCACCCCGTTTTACATGAATAGAAAAAAGCTTAGACCCTCACCCCCTCTCCACCCACCCACGATGACACCCACTGCAACCTCCAGCGAGCTGAGGACATTGTTCGATCTCATCCTACCCAGCCTCCCTTTGGACCGCCTCAGAATCACTTGCAATACAACCTCTCTGTGAGACCTCTGGAACGCTCCGCAGCTTTTTTTATCCCTGCCAGGTTCCAATAAGGAGAACCCGGGGGCGACAAATAAATAACACTACTGCACCGATATCAATACATACACAGATCGACACATACACAAGCACACATAAATATATATATATATATATATGAGGAATTAAACCACATTCTCCAAAGACAACTTAATTTAGAACAGTTTCGGTGTATCTCACACCCTTTTTCAACTGACACTGGATAGAAAATATCAGAAAAGTGCATACAAGCATAACACAAGGTCAGGTCGTGAAAGATCCCCTCTTTTTTCCCCAATCCCCTACTTGTGGCTAATCTGGGGGGGAGGGGGTTAGGCCTAAACATATTAAAGGGCTGACATTTTACTATTTTGTTTATTTGCTTTTTTATTACAGGATTAAAAGAAAATTGACCCTCAGATAGATTTAAATTAGAAACTGACGATATCAAGCTCGATTTTACGATTCTTCTCTTAACATAGTTAGCCGATTTAAATACCATTTTACTTCCATTGAAATCGATCGTATGATTCAAGTCTCTAACATGGCAAAATATTCCACTGCTTTCGCTGCCCACTCTAATATCTCTTTTGTGTTCATACAATCTCTTGTCTAGATTTCTCCCCGTTTCCCCTATATAAACTTTAAGGCAATCGTTGCATGGTATTGCATATACTAAAAGTGTTAATATGTTCTTCTGGTTTCCTGGCAATCATCAATTGTTTTAAGGAATTATTATATTCAAAGGCTAGATTAATACCCGCTTTTCCAAATATGTCCTTTAAACTATTTAATTTATTATTAAATGGCTTATTACCATAGAATGTTTTCCTAGCTGCAAAATGGGCAGACGATATGAACCAATCGGGGTAATACAAATTAGAAAAAATGGTCCTGATAATGACAATTTCTTCATCTAAAAAGGAAGGATGACATATTTTGTATGCTCTAAGGAAAAGGTTAGAAATTACTGATTTTTTAACAGTATTATCGTGAAACGAAAAATAATGTATATTGGCATTCGAGTGGGTTGGTTTCCTATATACGTCAAGTTTTAATTCTTGGTGATCTTTATTAATGAGGACATCTAAAAAGGGTAATCTATTATCATATTCCCATTCATATTTAAATTTGATGGAGACATGCAAATTATTCAAATTATTAAAAAAAGTATCAAAATCATGGCCATTAGGCCATACAGAAAATACAACGTCAATGTACCTTAACCATATAAAGTTAGGGGGAGAAATTGTGGGAAGGAGTTCAGTCTCAAAATATTCTATGAAGAGACATGTCAATATCGGAGATAAACTATTTCCCATGCTAAGGCCAAATATTTGTCTATAAAACTCATTATTTACTCGAAACACATTATCAGAGAGACATAATTCAACTAAATCGATCAAGTAAAATGGAAGTAAAATGGTATTTAAATCGGCTAACTATGTTAAGAGAAGAATCGTAGAATCGAACTTGATATCGTCAGTTCCTAATTTAAATCTATCTGAGGGTTAATTTTCTTTTAATCCTGTAATAAGAAAGCAAATAAACAAAATAGTAAAATGTCAGCCCTTCAATATGTTTAGGCCTACCCCCCCCCCCCCCCGATTAGCCACAAGTAGGGGATTGGGGAAAAAAGAGGGGATCTTTCACGACCTGAGCTTGTGTTATGCTTGTATGCACTTTTCTTATATTTTCTATCCAGTGTCAGTTGAAAAAGGGTGTGAGATACACCGAAACTGTTCTGAATTAAATTGTCTTCGGAGAATGTGGTTTAATTCCTCATGTTTTCTTGCGATATTGCATTAATTTTCATTATATATATATATATATATATATATATATATATATATATATATATATATATATATATATATATATATATATATATATATATAACAGGTAATGGCTTCGCCACTCCCCCCTACGGGGAGAGCTTGCGATTCCCTTCTAAGATTAAAATTTAAAAAAAAAAAAGCAGCAATGGTTAAATTTTTATAAATTTCCTGAACTTGGCCAATTATAATCATCACTAACTCTATAATTTAAGATGGGGATTTTTCTGAGTATCTGAATAATAATTTCATCTAAGTTTAGTGACATGTTTTTTTATCAAAGTTATTTCCAATAATTCTTTTATAGTATCAAAAAACAAAATGATGAAGTTCAGAAATAAATATAGGTATCGAAATTTTGTGAATTTTTTAAAACCCAAAGAATTATAAATGGTGAAGTTAGGAAAATTTATTTTTATATATCTTCTTCTATAACTATCTTTTAGTAACGTGATATTTTGAAAGTGGGGAAATTTAGTTTAGAGTTCCTTTTTAAAATTATTATAATTGGCGAAGTTCAGAAAATTTAAAAATATTTAACCATGGCTGCTTTTTTTTAGATTTTATATTTTAATCTTAGTAGCAAAGCGCAAGCTACCCCCGCAGGGGGGGAGTGGCGAAGCCATTGCCTGGTAATTTTAAAAAGGAACTCTAAACTAAATTTATCCCCTTTCAGAATATCACGTTGCTCAAATATAGTTATAGAAGAAGATATATAAAAAAAAAATTTAGGAACTTCACCATTTGTAATTCTTTGGGTTTTAAAAAATTCACAAAATTTCGATACCTATATTTATTTCTGAACTTCACCATTTTGTTTTTTGATACTATAAAAGAATTATAAGAAATAACTTTGATAAAAAAAACATAAGTCATAACCAAACTAAGATGAAATTATTATTTAAATACTAAAAAAAAATCCCTTTCTTAATTAAATTATAGAGTTAGTGATGATGATGATGATAATAGTGTAAAAAAATGAATGCCAAATTTTAAATAGGTAATTCTATTTAATTGTTAATAAATGGATCAATAAGTCCTGCATTGTAATTATAACAGTTTTTAATCTTTTATACACTTTCAATTTGTTTAACCAATGTATGTTTGAGGGAAATTCTCCCCAAAATAGTGGATCTCTTTCCGTAATGGGACAGCATAGTGGCCACTTCATGGTTCAATGGAAAACTAAAGTTTCTTTAGCAATATGGCGTAGAGCTCCATCTTACATGAATATTTAGTTCCGGCTATACCCAATGCTACGTTGAATGAAGTAAAATTAAAGATTTTACTTTAAAAAACTGCAAGAGAAACCACGATTCAATCTTAAAAGTGTCCTTACCGCACAAAAGTCTGGGCAGCTCAACTTTATAATTTCTTGTAACGGCGCTTCAGTCGGACACGATGATCCTGACAATTTCCTGGAGTTTCGACTGCGAACCTTTTTGCATCTAAAAAGCAACTTTTCTTAAATGAACTGGTTGATGAAAATATACGTAAAGTTTTTTGCATCTGGCTAAAAAAAAATTTCTTAAACATCATTAGACAATACCATAACTCTTAACCACTTAAAATTTTTTAGCGCAAAATTTATTTAGCAATTCTTTTAAAAAGATTAGAAACACCAATTTCCCTTTCAAATCACTCGTTCCAGTTTTAGACTTTTGACCAAGGATTGAATTGTGCATAGCTTCTATATATTGTTAATTCTCATAATCTGCAGTGTTCACTTTCAATGAGAAGTTAGATGTTGCCAATTTCCAGAAACCTTTTAATAAAATCATCCACAGGCGAGCGGCTTAAAAGCTTCGCTTCAATGAGTCTTTTTTGAGGCTCAGGATGGCCGAGTGGATTCGCCGCTGGCTAACAGTGGTCCAGCGACGCGGGAAGCTGTTTGCAACTCGCCTACGCTATTATTCTTTCTTTTTCCCCTTTTCCTACTCCTCTCTATCCACAATGGTGGCAAGACCCAGAAGGGAAAGCGTTAGCCCTTGGATAACATTTCCAAACGGGCTCTTTTCATTTCTTCAAAATACGTTCGGCTTCTAGAAGCGGGGCTGTATAGCAGTAGTCCAGCGACGCGGGAAGCTGTTCGCAACTTGCCTACGCTATTATTTTTTCTTTGGCCCTTTTCCTACTCCCCTCTATCTACAACAGTACTGTGAGGGAACCCCACGTGAAAATCTCTTGAGCAGACGAAACTTCCATGCACTGCAGAAGGTTAGGCCTAAATTCGTAAGCCTACCCCCCCCCCCCCTCCTCCACAAGTGGTAGCCTCAAACCGTGTCCACCACGATTCACCTTTACACAGGCAGAATAGCCTCTGCAAGAAGATTCGAGGCCATTCGAGAGTAGAGCAGTTTCCCGCGTACCGCCCCCTAACCGCGGGGAGAGCCTCGGACATACGAGGGGGGTCAATAAGTTTTGCGAATCGGTAGGGCTAAACAGAGGAAGGGGGATGGCTGTTTGTGGGGGTGTTAGGACAAGTTATAACAAGTGAGGACCTGAACCTGCAGCCGCACGCTCCTGCCTCGTCTATTTAAGAAGGAGTAGTTGATCGCAGATCGTCAGTCATAAATTTTTCAACAATGGGGAAGGTTGAGCACCGCACAGTGATCAAACTTTTGACCAAGGAAGGCAAGAATGCAAAAGAGATCCATGAACGCATAGTTGCAGTGTACACCGACACCGCCCCTTCCTATGTAACCATTGCTCACTGGAATAGGGAGTTCCACCATGGTTGTGAGTCCCTTGAAGATGAGCCCCGTCCAGGACGCACGTCAGACATGACCAAAAGAACAATGTGGTCCGTGTGGAGAGGATGATACTCGTTCATCAACGGGTGAAGGTCGAAGAAATTGAGCGAGAACTTAGAATATCACATGGAAGTGTTATCAATATCATCCACGACAGTTTGGCCATGACCAGAGTCTCTGCCCGTTGGGTCCCTAGAAACCTCACGCCGCATGATCGACTTCAACGTCGTCAAAGTCCACAAGGCCAGAGGTGCACAAGCTACACCTGCGCGAGTGCGGATTTGAGGAGCTCAACCATTTTCCCTACAGTCCAGATCGGGCCCCTAGCGACTACTTTTTATTCCGCCAACTCAAGGCTGCACTGCGTGGACGCCAGTTTGGGGACCAAGAAGATGTCCAGCTCGCCGTCCAGGAGTGGATTAAACAGCAGTCGGGAGATTTCTGGTTGTCAGGAATTCGAAGCCTCAGGGACAAGTAGCGCAAGTGCATTGAAGTCGAGGGTAGTTATATTGAAAAATAATAAAATACATTTCCTCATATCTCGTTCCCTTATATCCGAATTGCAAAACTTATTGACCGCCCCTCGTAAATAGCGCTCGACTCCCATGAAAAGACACAGAATTGAGAATTCTCGCAGGACCCCAGAAGATTTCCCATAGTTCCAAGTCAGGTGCTAACAACAAAGCAAAGTGACAGCTGAACTATTTTGTGTATTTGGAATTAGCCCTAGCCAGTGAGGTAATTCCACTTAACGATCGCCACCGAGTGATTTTTCCGGCTTCTCTCGTCAACTCCTGTCGAAGCCCTCCTTCGTTCGCTCCTTATTTCGTGTGGCCAAAATACTCTCCCCTGGACCGGAAGTTACCCCCCCCCCTGTTTTGGGAGAACCATCATCACTTCAAGTTTTCGCTCAGATGTTCCGAGCGGCCTCACCCCACGTGCAGAAGACACCCGTAAGCCAACCTCCCTCCCCCTTCAGTAACCCAATTGAGTTAATTCCCCCCCTCCCCCATTTGAATAGTCTCCTCCTGTAATACCTTAAGTTCTAACTTTATAGTATGATTTATAACTACAATCCCCCTCACCCTTCGTTACTGATGTGATTTTGTCCGTTAATTCTCTGAGGTAATTTTATCCATCAATTCTTTCATTATTTTATGTAAATTAAATAATCTTTTTGTATATACCTCTTTGAATAACCTTGAGCTTTGCCATTGCCCATTTGTTACCTAACCTCGTTGCACTCTCATCTCGCATTTCAGCCCGTCTAAACTAGCGGTGTTCCGTCCCTTCGTCGGTTCACCTGTAAGTTATCGCCCTCCACCCCCCATAAATATAATATGGTATTGATGTAATATAATGTCATACCACGATATATATATATATATATATATATATATATATATATATATATATATATATATATATATATATATATATATATATATATATATTAATATACATATTATATAATTCTGGTGTCAAGTGTGTTGGGTTTTTTTTCGAACCCGTGTCATTTTAATTTCGACACTAGAAGTTCCCTTGTTATTCACGTATATCCCTTTTATTTTATTTTTTGTATTGTACTGGCAGAAGGCAAGTTCAAGTTAATTGAAGAGCAGTGGAACGTAATCTATTTAGATTTTGTGTTGGACCCCAGGTAAATAATTTTGTTTAGGGTTTTTGAATTTTGGAGACTCTCCTGGTTATTAATCAAAAAGAGTTAAGGTCGTTGGCGTCCTAATTCCGGTAGGACCATTTTAATTTTTTTTCCGCTTATAAACAGCAGAGGTAGGTAGCTGTATCTTTTCTTTTTTTTCAGATCAAGGCCTTCACGAATATTCAAGTATTCGTTTCGCGTGGGTAGTGTCCTACCTCGTTCGCGTGTCAGTGTTCCCTCGATTAACTGCGTAAAAATGTCATCCTTCGAAAAATTCAAGAGTCAGGGTGAAATGTTAGGTCTTTCGGGCAAAGACCTGCTAAATTACGTACAGGAAAAAGAGAGGAACGAACGGGCAGAGCGAAGGGAAGAGGAACTAAGAAAAACGGAGATGTGTAACAAACTGAAGATGGAGATGGAGATGGAGATGGAGGAGAACAAACTGAAGATGGAGATGGAGGAGAACAAGCTGAAGATGAAGATGGAGAAGAACAAAATGGAAGAGAACAAACTGAAGATGGAGATGGAAAAGAACAAAATGGAGGAGAACAAACTAAAGATGGAGATGGAGGAGAACAAACTGAAGATGGAGATGGAGATGAAGAAGAACAAACTGAAGATGGAGATGGAAGAACGTGAACAAATTAGGCAGCATGAGCTGGAAATGAGCCGAAATCAAATGGATTCTCAGTCCATCGGTTCCAGGGCTGAAATTCCCCAAACTCCTTCAGTCCACCTTCCCGCTTTTAATGATGGAGAGGACTTTGGGTCATTTTTGGCCCATTTTGAGAGAATCTTTCAGAATAATAGATGGGATCTAGAAAATGATGGCGTCGCTCGCTTACTTCCCCTCCTAAATGCCAAGTTAAGGGATATCTTCGTATCCCTTCCTCCGGAAGCAACTTTGGACTATTCCACGTTAAAGTCCGAATTGCTAGCCGCTGTTCATATGAATAGCGAATTCTACCGCTCCCGATTCCGCCAGGAAAGGATCCGCCCTGGCCAAACCTTTCGACAACACGAGTACGTCCTCCAAAGACACCTTCAGTGTTGGCTGGAGGCGTGCAAAATTCCCTAGGTCTACGAGTCCTTTCTGGACTTCTTCCTTAGGGATCAGCTTTTAGGTGCCGTGGCTCCCGAAATTCGCGCCTTCATTAAGGATAAACGTTGCGCCACTTTCAAGGAGTGCTTGGAAGAGGCCGATGTCTACGCGGATAGTCACGATTTATACCCTAAGTATGTTAAAAAGGCTCCTCAATCGCCCCCTAAAACTAAATTTTATGGCCCTAAGACCCCCCCTAAATTGGTTCCAATATTTACCAAAGTTCCTAGTCCATCGAAGCCAAGAAACTTCCATCCATCGGAACAACGAGACGTTAAGCCCCTAGTTTCTTTTCCCCCGGTTGTGCCGTACCAAAAGAAGCCGATTGTCTGCTACACCTGCGGAGTTCCCGGCCATTACCGCACGAACTGTCCTCAAAACTCCCGATTCGCAAACTCTCAGTCCCACCAAGTGCACCAAATCTGGGCCGCCCCTGATCCTCCTCCGTCGCCTCAGGAGACTCCCGATCCTCCCTCGCCCGCCAAAGACCCGGTCCATCAGGTAAACTTTCTCTTTAATGAGAACAACCCTGGTGGATTGAAGTTCGATTCGAGAACGGAACTGTGAACGGTCGCCGAGTATCCACCCTCGTCCGTGACACCGGGTGCACCTGTATTATAGTGTCTGAGGACCTACTCCCCCCCTGTTGGGCCTAACCACAAAAATTTTGCGGTGGCCCACGACTACCTTGGCCGGGCCACTCGTTTCCCAGTAATTCGTTTCACATCGAGTGTGACTATATGCCCGGTTGGGCCGAAGTGATAGCGGCCCCAAACCAGTTTTGCTCCGTTTTATTCGGTCAAAACCCCGCAATTCACGACCATCCCGTGGCCAAGCCCGTGATTACCCGTACACAGGCAGCCTTGGAATCCCGTACACCTGTTCCCCTGAAAACCCCTATCGACCCGGAAGTTCCAAGCCCTCCGGAGCGATAAGTTTTCCCGCGCCCAGAAGGAGTGCGCAACTCTTCCCCTCCTTTGGGAGAAAACTAAAGCCCTCGAGCGTGAGTCCACCTGAGGCAACAAACAAGTCTCGTATCCCGTAAAGAAGGAATTATTGAGAGGTTTGAGACCAAATTGGACCTTAAGTCACGAGAACGAAAATTCAAGCCTTGCGCGAAGGTGGTGGTGCTACTTCCCACGGGAAGCAACAAAATCCTTAGCTAGTGAAAGGGACCCTACCCCGTCCTCGAGGCTAGAGGACCAGAGGATTACCTCATCCATACTCCGGCGGGAGCGAAGGTTTTCCACGTGAATTATATATATATATATATATATATATATATATATATATATATATATATATATATATATATATATATATATATATATATATATATATATATATATATATATATATATATATATATATATATATATATATATATATATATATATATATATTATATCATCAATGTTCCTAATTAAGATTTGGGGGGGGGGCCACTAAATTGTTTAGTCTTTAGTCCCATATTTATGCCTCCATTTAATTGTATCCTTTTTTTTTTGGTTCCACTGAAATGTCGCCAATGTTCTCCTGTGATTTTTCCTTTGTTTAAAAATTGTATTAGTTAAATTCTTTATAATCAGGCGGTTTAAGGCTTATGTCCGTAAATTTCCCGCTGAGCTCAGATTTATGTTTTTTTGTGTGTGTATATCTTTCGTAGCAGGTCAGAATTTCCCTAGACCTTTGATAATTCTAGTTTGATGGGTTGGGATGATCCTTTCCTACGCAAATGCTCTGTAAAGCATCATCTTTCGGTTGAGCGATGTGAGAGGGAACCCCACGTGGAATCTCTTGAGCAGACGGAACTTCCATGCGCTGTAGAAGGGCCGGTTAGGCCAAAATTAGTAAGCCCACCCCCCCATACGCCTTCCACAAGCGGTAGCCTCGAACCGTGTCCACCACGATTCACTTTTACATGGGCAGAATAGCCTCTGCAAGGAGATTCGAGGCCATTCGAGAGTATAGCTGATTCCCGCTTACCGCCCCCCAACCCCGTGGAGAGCCTCGGACATAAATAGCGCTCGACTCCCAAGAAAAAACACAGAGTTGAGAAGTCTCGCCCGGACCCCAGAAGATTCTCCATAGTTCCAAGTCAGGTGCTAACAACAAAGCAAAGTGACAGCTGAACTATTTTGTGTATTTGGAATTAGCACCAGCCAGTAAGGTAATTCCACTTAACGATTGCCACCGCGTGATTATTCCGGCTTCTCTTGTCAACTCCTGTCGAAGCCCTCCTTCGTTTGCCCCTTATTTCGGGTGGCCTAAATACTCTCCCCTGTACCGGAAGTTACCCCCCCCCCCTGTTTTTGGAGAACTGTCATCACTTCAAGTTCCCGCTCAGAAGTTCCGAGCGGCCTCACCCTACGCGCAGAAGACACCCGTAAGCCAACCCCCCTCCCCCCTTCAGTAACCCAATTGAGGTAATTCTCCCCCCCCCCCCATTTGAATAGTCTCCTCCTGTAATACCTTAAGTTCTAACTTTATAGTATGATTTATAACTACAATCCCCCTCACCCTTCGTTACTGATGTGATTTTGTCCGTTAATTTTCTGAGGTAATTTTATCCATCAATTCTTTCATTATTTTATGTAAATAAAATTATCTTTTTGTATATGCCTCTTTAAATAACCTTGAACTTTGCCATTGCTCATTTGTTACCTAACCTCGTTGCACTCTCAACTCGCTTTTCAGCCCGCCTAAACTAGCGGTGTTACGTCCCTTCGTCGGTTCACCTGTAAGTTATCGGTCCCTCTCCCATAGATATAGTATGGTATTGATGTAATATAATGTCATACCACGACAAGTACATTTTTTAAAAAGCGATTAAAGTATTCTACAAGAATTCTGTCAATCCTAAACTTTTTCTCCTGTCGTAATGCTCAAATTTAAATTTTATTGTCGTTAACAAGTAGTATATTTAAAGGGGCAGAAATAAAAAGAAAAAAAAATCCTGCAGCTCATTAGTAAAAAATGGAATCAAAACTATTGTTCTATAAAAATCAGAGGGAAAAAAGAAAATCCAACATGTTAAATTGAAAGCTAATTTCAGATAATCTAAAATGCTCGAAGAAAAAATCTATATAACTTCTAACGAAAAGAGGCCATTGATTTAAGATCTCCACATTTCAGGAACAATTTAAGGATGACAACTATTTTTCAGCATGGCGACTGTACCTTGGGCTGGGCGTAAAATTGATGATAGACCGTGAAAGGAGAGAGAAAGGGATGTGAGGAAGGTGTGGGTGGGGGTGAAGCATGTTATTAAAAACCCACCACCCCAAACCAGAGCTCAGGGGTGAGGGGACGTTGTCCCCTCACCCCTTAGCCTCGATCCAGGATGGTTGGGTTAGAGGTAGATGTGAAATTAGAGGCCGAGCAGAGAAAGTTGTCAGAGATGTTGTAGGGAAAGTGGGGAAGTAGGGTAAGAAGACAGAGTGTCAGAAAGAAGGAGAAGAGGATAAGCTGGGGCCAGACGGTGCGCTGAGCCCGTCAGCACGGTGGCCAGGAAAGAAAATCGCCGTGCCCCTTACGGGGCATGCACTTTTAAGCGAGGCCTAGAAAATCCTAGGCCACTACAGAGTAATTAATCGAAACACCCTATATATCTAAAGTTTCAAAAATTACCCATCAAATGACTCTTTCTCGTGAAAAGCAACGTGTTCTTTTACTGTTTGATTACAAGTCCGGCCCAAACACTGCCCAATCGCAACGTCTTATCAGCCAAACATTTGAAATTGAAGAAGATACAATACGTCGTCGCACAGCCTCGGATTAGTTTAAGAAGTTTCAGCGTGGCTAATTCTATCTCCAAGATAAGCTGAGGAGTGATCGTCGCTCACTTAATGACTATTACCATTTGTTCGCCTGTGTCAAAGCTGATCCACATCTGACATCACACGAGCTGGCTGAAAAGTTTTGGGTCAGCCATACAGCAATTTTACGTAATTTAGTCGAAATGGTCAAAGTCATCTAACTGAAAGTATGGATTCCACGTAAACTGACCGATTCAGACCTCCAGCGTCGCATCCACGCCTGCATGACACTACTATCCAATATACGTCATTTTGATTGGTTGAACAGAGTGGTTACTGCAGATAAGAAATGGTGTTTACATTCGAACATGGCACGAAAAGTAAGCTGGACAGACAGAGGTAGACCTGCACAACTTCAGGCAAAGGCCGACCGACATCTAAAGAAGATTATGGTTTGTGTCTGATGGGATGTGAAGGAATTAATTCACTGGGAATTTTTTTTAACGCAATCAATCTATCGACATTCACTTATTGTCAACAACTGCAACAGGTACCAGATGCAATTGCGCAGAAACGACAAAAATTCACTGATTTCATGTTTTTCATGTTAACGCCGGACCACACGCAGCAGTTCATACCCGTCAAAAACTCCTGCAGAGGGGAGATCCGTTTACCTACCGTACTCGACTGACCTGGCGCCAACAGACTATCATCTATTCCGCCACTGCATAACTTGACGAATGGGAAAACGTTTGTAATGATGATGACTGAAAGATGCAGTTGGAGACTTCTTTGATAGCAAATCAGTTGAATTTTACAATAAATGCATCCCTGATCTGTCCTGTCGTTGGAAGCCGGTTCTCAAAAATAACAGGTATTACATTGCTCATTGATATGGGGTCTTTGGCTGCCTTGTTTTATTATATATTATTCTCAATAAAAGTTGTGCTAGAGCTTTGTTTCCAACCTATTAGTAAGTGATGCTAAATTACAAAGGTTTTACAAGCTTATAGATAACATAATTTATTTTTTGATATATAGATTTTGTCAAATAAATTGTGTTAATCCATATTTATAATAAATGATTATTATTATTTTAATGAAATAGGATTTTAGAACGGCAAATTTATCATAATGACAAGCATTTTAATCCGAAATTAATTTAATGAATTTGGGAGTGGGGGAGGGGGGGGCATCGTAATGCATCACAGAGCATAAAAGCAGGACACCATACAAAAGCTCGTTACTGAGATAATTTCTTTAAAATAACCGTTTATATTCGGAGCCAAAATGAGCCTAGCTCTATTTCCGAAAGGCAATAATTAAATTGGCAGTCTCTTCATTAAAACTTTTTATATATCAAACGAATTCTTCAGTAACTGTAAATGTGTTTACTCTCCCAGTGAACTTTTTGTCCGATTTATAATTTTCAAGGGACAAATTTCAAATCCTTTCATAGTTAAATGTTAGTTATTGCACCGTTTCGTACATACTTACATAGAGAAGCAGTATAGGGAAAACGGGCGTTATTTTTTGCAAATTTTCAATTTTACATTTACCAGCTTTTGTCATCAATATATATATATATATATATATATATATATATATATATATATATATATATATATGGAGGAATGAATATCACGAGGACAAGCAGACGCTAGTTTGTATATACAGCGTCAAGCGTTACGCTCCACATGAGCCTGCCTTTTTCCCGCTGCCAAGATGTGATTTCGCTGGCAAAGAAGGATTTCAGTCAGCAGAATTCGTAGTCCGTTAATATAAATATAGGAGGATGTGAGAGTCTTTAGAATGAAAATCTATGAACAAGCTCACTTTCCCCTCTGAATGTTCATGTCTATTTTCGCCAAATAGATGAAATCTCACTTTCCTCGGTCGTAAACCTGAAGGGGCGAAGTGTCACAACGTTGAAAATTTAGGCCCTAGGAGAGAGGCTTAACTGTGGGCTCGTGAGGGTTCGGCCCTCCTAAACTCCCTCGTCTCCCCTTCCCCTAGGGAATAATCGACATATATATAGTTCGATCTTGAGAAATTGAAGGAGAATCCGAGTAGCAATCGAGAGAAGTCGAGACCAACTCTCATACCATTCTCGTCCCGAGAAAATCCCTGATCCCAGTTTTCTAAAAAAAAACAGGTACCCCTCACCATTGAGGAATACCAACGTGAATTCCCATTCGAGAAAAGATTCACCTTTTGGTTGTCTCATCATTGAGAAGACCGAATTTGTAATACAGGGATATGAATAACTTCCGTACATCCACAATCCCCTTGCTTATATCTTCAAGTCAAGAAGCCTCGCCACGCGCCCCCCTCCTACCCAGTGAGAAGCATCAGCTGTTTCCCAACCCTCCTCACGTTAGCGAGGAAGTTTCCAGTCCAATTTGCCTCAAATCACCAAAGCGAGTAGACTCACTTTCATGGTCACCCAACTATCAACTCCCTCTGAGTTAAAGGTAAACGAATCCAAAACTTATTCATCTTTTTGTTATTTCCCATTCCGTGCGAAAGTGTATTTGAAGATTTAATATTTCATTCTTTTATGTAATCTAAAAGTATATTTTTGTCCGAGCTGTTTAATTAGATCCTCGAACGCTGCAAATGACAATAGATATATAATAATACGAATCCTTCCTGGTTAAAGAATTAAATTAAAGCACTCAGAGAAAAGTGGAACGGATTTACTCATGTACGAATCAGACGTGCATACTTACTCGGCCGTAAACCACGACAAAATTTATGAAATGAATAACTCACAAGGTAGCACGTGTGGTTCGCAATGAATGCAATGTCCCGCAGAAAAAATGAAAAAGTGCTTCCAAGTACTTTCGAACTTTATTCAGCTCATCCTCAAGGATAACTACAAGAGAAAATAATATAGTAAGGGTATATATAAGCTAGTAAAAGATAAAGACCTCCCCTAAGAGAAGAAATCACAAATGAGGAAGTAGGAGAGGGATGGGTAAATTCGCATTAAGATTAAGCTATAACAGGTAGAAAGATCAAACCGAGAGGCAAGAAAGAGTCAAGAACAGAGCCAAAAGGGTTAAAACGAGTAACGGATACAGCGATAGTCTAAAGAGGGAGATTAGGAGAGACACGAGAAGTAAATTGAAACGAAGGGGAGAGGAAGAGAAATAAAATAAGGTAAATACAAAATCAATGCAATAATTAAAATAACACATCTGGTCCCCATAAAAATGAAAATTCCCCCCCAAAAAGGAATATAAGTCAAAGTTAATTTCTTTAATAAGGAGTTTTTTCATAACATCAATTTTAAAAAGGCCAGGGGAAAAGTCAAAGTTATTAAATTGGATTATACATGAACACAAAATATTACAACACACTTTTAGAAATGAAAGTTTACATAATTTTAGTTAACACAGGTTAATGAAATTCACAACGTACGTGGAACTTTATATAATTGTCGTAGAATGGACTCTCGACGATATACCATATATAACTATTCGTTGAGGGAACTTACTTAATTATCTTTAGAGTGCGTGGATGTCTGGCTGGCCGATATTATGTATCTTCGATATGCTTAAGAAGTGGAACTGACCTCAAGGATAATAATATTGCTATCATTAATAAAATAGAGTTTTATTAATAATAACTATCAACAACACACAAAACGGAAAATATTGACATAAACAGAGAATGGAAAGGGTCGTGGGGACTCGAGCTAATCCGAGGATTAAAAGATTTAAAAAGGTAAAACAAATATAAAGTTAAAGGGAGGTGATGGTTCGCTAAACCATTTAAAGCACAGGATAGAATTGACAAAAGGGTTAAATACTCAGAGGTAACGTTCGGCTTACGTAATTTATACTTGTTGTGAAGAGGAAGGCGGCGTGAAGGAATTTTCGGTCCGCTGGCGAGTTCCAGCCGAAGGATGGGGGTGTAATTAAATGATCCTGACGTGGCGTCTTGGGAATGAGAACCGTTTCTCGACGAACGGCTTGAAGAACAATGGATGTTCTACGTTGTTCTCTTCTGAACAACAGGGGGTGATAACCGTCTCTTGTCTACGGGCTCAAGAACAATGGCTGTTCTAATGTTGTTCTCTTCTGAACAACAGGGGGGGGGGAGAACTGTTTCTTGTCAACGGGCTCGAACGAACAATGGCTGTTCTAACGTTGTTCTCTTTCTGAACAACAGGAGAAGGGTGAGAACCGTTTTTTGGCGAACGGGCTCAAACGAACAATGGCTGTTCTACGTTGTTCTCTTCTGAACAACAGGGGATGGGGGGAGAACCGTTTCTTGTCAACGGGCTCAAAAGAACAATGGCTGTTCTAATGTTGTTCTCTTTCTGAACAACAAGGGAGAAGCCTTGTGGACTCGGCGTCACGAAGGCTCGAGCCTTGGCACTCAAGGGATATTGTCCTTCTTCTGGACAAGTGATGGTGAATCTTGAGGTCGAGGTCCCTTGGCGCACAAGGTGAGAGAGGGTCGTGGTGATGTTTCGCGACGAAAATCTGGATCTCCAATCTTATCTTAGTGGTAAAGTTTCCATCTAAATAGTCGAGACACTCCCTTGGCGTGGTGGACAATGGAGTGGGAGCTTCGAGCGAAGGCACAGCCGAGCCTGAGAACAAGCCTTATCTGCCCATAAGCCTAACTCAATCTGGCGAGGTCAGCGTTAGGGGGCGAACGGGCGAAGATAAACCTCCTTGTTTAAACATTGACTCAGGTGGCTGTGATTAGGCGGCAAGCTTCAAAGCGAAGATGCACGTGGGGAGCATCGTGGTTTTAAATAACATGTGATAGTGGTTGAAATTAACGCGGCCTCAACCCGTTCTATCACACCCCTCCATTCCGGGGGAAGTTGTCACTTCGAAAAAAAGAGAGAAGGGACAACGATAGAGCTCCGTTGTGGGGAACTCGTTTTCTTGTACCAAATGTACCTTCCTGCACCTAACTAGTATTACCTCAATACATATGATTATTTTGACCTTTTGATTACAGGGGAAAATAACCTATAATACAACTTAATAAAAAAAAAGGGGCATGGAACAATGAAATGATATAAAATTAGTACATACGGCACAAAATAATTTATACGTAAATTAATGGGTACACATATATATAAATACAAAAAAAAATAGACATTGAGCGTTACAAAATTCAGACATATACATTAACTAATTATATTACAAGAGAATCTAATTTAAGTCGTACAAGATGGTATATACCTACATGGAGATACTAATCCTATGAATACAATTACTCTACGCTATTCGGTAACGCATTCCTACTGAGTGCGTCAGCGACCTGGTTATCGGAACCTTTTATATAATTTATTTTAAATTGATACTCTTGCAAGAGTAAACTCCAGCGCATGATTCGGCCGTTAGAGTGTCGCCCATTCCTAATATAGTCTGACGGACGGTGGTCGGTCCCTATCTGAAATTCTTTTCCTATCAAGTACATTTTGAATTTTTCCATGACCCAGATAATTGATAGAGCTTCCTTCTCTATAGTAGAAATATCTCTTTTCGCGTGGTAATAATTGGCAACTAGCATATGCAACTGGATGACTCGTTCCGTCATCCTCGTATTGAAGGAGTACACCTCCAATGCCCTCGTTGGACGCGTCGGTCTTAATCCCAAAGGATTTTTCCGGGTTGGGCAACTTTAAAATGGGGGCAGAAATGAACTTACTCTTGAGCTGATTAAAATGGGAAACAGCGACATCATTCCAACGTAAACGATCGGGGGAATTCTTTTTTAGAAGCGAGCTGAGAGGCGCCGGAATTGCAGTGAATTTCGGAACAAGTCGCCGATAGTAAGAAGCTGATCCTAGGAACGATCTTAATTGCTTCTTAGTATTCGGGAGGGGTATGTCGGTGATTGCCTTAATCTTGTTCTCTTGGGGACCTAACTTGCTTTGTCCTAATTTGAAACCCAAGTATTTTATGGTTTCGTGGGCAAAATGGCATTTGCTGGGGCCAATGGGGAGGCCATTTTCGTGCAGTCGCTCGAAAAGAGCTAATAGGGTGGTTAAATGGTGACTCCATTCAATTAGTTCTGGTAGCTGACTCTTTTGATGTGGTGTCAGCTGCGCGTCAATATCCAGGTCAGAGGGTTCCAAAGACTCCCCTGGTATGGAAGGAGGAGGGTAATCGGCATCAGGTTGGATGCACAGTGTCTGTATTACATTAAGGGACTCCGCGGGGTAATCTTCTTCAAGCGCCGATGTTTCGTCCAGTGCTACGAAGGTATCTCTTTCGGCGCGTTGGGGGTACTTTTTTTCTTGGGGTCCACGGACAGTCTTCGTGTCCTTGTCTTAGGGCCTTATCGCCTAAGGGTGTTAGTAATTCAAACTCCTTTTGTGCCGTCCTAAAGTCCTTGTTAAGAGTCTCCGAGAAATCCAACGGTATCGGGGTTCTGATGGGGACGGGCTCCTGGGCTTCTTTCTTAGCTCGGCCTCGAGGAAGGGCGGCCTGAGACACATGGTCGGAACTTACTTGAGGGCTCTGTCCTATAAGTACGGAACAGAATTGTATGGGTGCTGAAATGACTTCAGCCCAGCCATCATAATATTGACACTGCAGGTAACATCCAACGACGGGGAATTGGTTCGCCCGCCCAAGATAGTCATGTACCACCGCAAATTTTTCGTGGTTAGGGTCCACTGGGGGGAGGAGTTGTCGGACACGATGAAACACGTACATCCTGTGTCCCTGACGAGAGTCGATACTCGGCAGCCGTTCACGCTGCCCTCCTCAAATTTCAAAGTTCCCGATGAACTTTTATCAAAAATAAAATTTACCTGGTGGCCTGATGGAGGGGGAGAAGTTTCTTCTTGGGTCTGCACCACCGGGGGAGCCGGGGTGGCATTAATCTGGTGAACATGGTGGGCTGGTCCGCTTTTAAGCCTAGAATTATGGGGGCAATTCCAGCTCATGTGGTTTTCTACACCACAGGTGAAGCATATGATTGGTCACTTCGGAAAGGGAGATGGAGGAGAAATCTTAACGGGAGGTTTGGAGTCCCGTTGTTGGTTTTGGGGAAAGAGGTTTTGGGGTTCTACGGGGCTCGGAAACTTCTCGGCTTTCCTGTGAAGGGGCGCGAATCCTTCCTTCTTTCCTTGTAGTGGGATTGGTGAGAAGTTCGATTCTCCTTTGGGTATAAATTATGGCTTGCGGCATAGACATCCGCTTCTTCGTACATTCTTTAAAGGTCTGGCACCGAAGATCCTTGACGAACGCGCGGATCTCCGTCGGGAGAGACGCCAAAATTTGATCTCGCAACACGAAGTCTGTTAAGGACTCGTAGTTAGGATCAACCTTTGAGGATTCTAACCAAAATTTAAAATTCCTCTGAAGAATGTATCTGAATTGACGGAACGTCTGTCCGGGTTCAATACGACCTCCTCGAAATTCTTGGCGGTAGAAATCGGGGAGTCATATTATGAGCAGCCAATAACTCAGCTTTTAAGGTGCTGTAGTTAATTGTACACTCAGATGGTAAAGATATAAAAATTTCAGGCAATTTACAATTTAACAAGGGAAGTAATCTGACTACAACTTGAGCCTCCAGATCCATGTTATTGATTTCGAGGATCTTTTCGAAGTGGGCTAAAAATGCTCCGAAATCCTCTCCATCCTTGAAATTGGGGAGCTTCAGTAAGAGATTGGGGGGGGGGGGGTTTCAGAACGTGAACTAAATGACTGTATTTCTGCTTCAACACGAGCTGATTCAATCTGATGGTGAAGCTCAGCTTGTCTTATCCGTTCCTCTCTTTCTCTTTCTTTTTCTTCTCGTTGGATTTCTCTTTCTTCTCGTTAGATTTCTCTTTCTCTTTCTCGCTCTTTTCTTTGCTCCTCTTGAACGTACTCAATTAGTTCTTTTCCGGAAAGTTCCAATGACTCTCCTTGCGCTTTAAAGATTTCGAACTGAGTCATCTTTGCACTTGGGGGCGCAATAGTCAACCAACTAAAATTCCTTGCAACAAGAATTATGCCTTCTAGAAAAATTAGACTACCTAAATATGGGCACTGACCTATTCGTACTTGGTTTTTTGATCTAAATAACCACTGACTAAAATCACAAAAAAACACAAACAAATTATTATAACAGTTCCTTGAGCTACTCCAGCTTCTTAAGTTTCCAAAAAAGGGGATAGCAATCGTCAAAACAAAAGGGAACTACTATACTCTATTATTATAACGAATAACACTATGCTTTACTCGACGGAGATCAGTGTTTGCAAAGATATAGCGTTAAACCTTACACACCTGATACCAAATTTGAATAGTACATATATATATATATATATATATATATATATATATATATATATATATATATATATATATATATATATATGTCGTAGAATGGACTCTCGACGATATACCATATATAACTATTCGTTGAGGGAACTTACTTAATTATCTTTAGAGTGCGTGGATGTCTGGCTGGCCGATATTATGTATCTTCGATATGCTTAAGAAGTGGAACTGACCTCAAGGATAATAATATTGCTATCATTAATAAAATAGAGTTTTATTAATAATAACTATCAACAACACACAAAACGGAAAATATTGACATAAACAGAGAATGGAAAGGGTCGTGGGGACTCGAGCTAATCCGAGGATTAAAAGATTTAAAAAGGTAAAACAAATATAAAGTTAAAGGGAGGTGATGGTTCGCTAAACCATTTAAAGCACAGGATAGAATTGACAAAAGGGTTAAATACTCAGAGGTAACGTTCGGCTTACGTAATTTATACTTGTTGTGCAGAGGAAGGCGACGTGAAGGAATTTTCGGTCCGCTGGCGAGTTCCAGCCGAAAGGGAGGGGGGGAATAAAATGATCCTGACGTGGCGTCTTGGGAATGAGAACCGATTCTCGACGAACGGCTTGAAGAACAATGGCTGTTCTATGTTGTTCTCTTCTGAACAACAGGGGGGTGAGAACCGTCTCTTGTCTACGGGCTCAAGAACAATGGCTGTTCTAATGTTGTTCTCTTCTGAACAACAGGAAGGGGTGAGAACCGTTTCTTGTCAACGTGCTCGAACGAACAATGGCTGTTCTAACGTTGTTCTCTTTCTGAATAACAGGAAAAGGGTGAGAACCGTTTCTTGGCGAACGGGCTCAAACGAACAATGGCTGTTCTACTTTGTTCTCTTATGAACAACAGGGGATGGGAGGAGAACCGTTTCTTGTCAACGGGCTCAAAAGAACAATGGCTGTTCTAATGGTGTTCTCTTTCTGAACAACAAGGGGGAAGCCTTGTGGACTCGGCGTCACGAAGGCTCCAGCCTTGGCACTCAAGGGATATTGTCCTTCTTCTGGACAAGTGATGGTGAATCTCGAGGTCGAGGTCCCTTGGCGCACAAGGTGAGAGAGGGTCGTGGTGATGTTTCGCGACGAAAATCTGGATCTCCAATCTTACCTTAGTGGTAAAGTTTCCATCTAAATATTCGAGACACTCCCTTGGCGTGGGGGACAATGGAGTGGGAGCTTCGAAGGAATGCACAGCCGAGCCTGAGAACAAGCCTTATCTGCCCATAAGCCTAACTCAATCTGGCGAGGTCGGCGTTAGGGGGCGAACGGGGGAAGATAAACCTCCTTGTTTAAACATTGACTCAGGTGGCTGCGATAAGGCGGCAAGCTTCAAAGCGAAGATGCACGTGGGGAGCATCGTGGTTTTAAATAACATGTGATAGTGGTTGAAATTAACGCGGCCTCAACCCGTTCTATCACAATAATAAATACAACTTAACGATCAGAAAAACAAAATGATCAACAGGAAAAACTATATAAAGATAATAGTGAAATTTGACAACGCATAAGTTTACAATACATTCATATAATTACATATAAATAGGTTACATCTGCGGCCTCTCTTACAAGATGCATATACTCCATATGTGGTCGATGCACCTATAAAAGATATTTGAATTTAAATCCTTACAAGATAGTCGTATCCTCAACATCTTTATCATGGGTAAAAACAAAAATGTCGAAATTTTTCGTGAACACATTGATACCTTTCATAAGAGTGTCCGTGGGTACAGAGAGATCTATGTACAGGTTAAAGTACCTCTAATTTCAGTTGGTACCATCTTACGCAAATGGAAGTCTCGTAATTCAATTCATCCTTAGGATCGGTCAGCTCATTTTCGGATTTTAAAGGAACGTGCAGCTCGAAAGCCTTCTAGATAAACCGTAAAGAGAGAGAGAGAGAGAGCGAGCTTCAGAAAGATCTTGAAACAAGTTGACTTGAAGTTAGCAAAGATACAATAAGTAGAACGCTGCGTTGTTATTATCTCTTTTCTTGTACTCTAAGAACGGCTCCTTAAGAGAAACACTGTAAAGCTCGCTTGGAGTTTGTAAATGAACATTTAAATAAACAGGCAACGTTCTGAGAACAAATCCTTTGGTCAGATGAAAAGAAAATATTACTTCTCGATCGAATTCATCAGCAAAAGGGTTGGAGAGAAAATAATGGGAAGCTTATGGGCAAAAGTCTACGATTTCTACAGTCAAATTCGATGGTGGATTAATCTTGGTATGATTTTGTCTTTGCTCATAAGGGGTTGGAAGAATGGGTGTATTCAAGAAGGAATGAACGGCTACAGATAGGTGACACCCGCATCCATAAATAACCTTTAGCGAACAAAAGAGGGATAAAATAATAAGATCAACAGATCTAAGTCGCGTCCTCTTAATTATTTCAAAAATTTGAAAAAAAAAAATTAATTAACAAACGTATTATCATTTAATAAACATATTATCTGACCTTATGACCTCAAAACTTTCAAAAACTCATTGAAAAGTAAAATGGTTACCATCTAACTAACCGACCGACATAATAACTTATAGAGTCGCATCCACTCGACTAAAAATGAACAATGATATGTGTGCAAATGACCCTAAGGCTGCGGATATGGGCATTCGAAGTGAGGCGCCGGTCGAAAACAAAATCAAGTAAACGGTGTGACTCTAATACACCCAAGCTATCCCCGTTTAGGAGCAAATCCTGGTCAGTGTGTATAGTTGGACAGTGGTAGAAGGGCACCACCTTAATCCTGGCTGAGTTGGCATCAAGGCCGCACCAGAGATCCAAACGTGTTCTAATTTAACATAGTTGTAATATCTTAATGTAAAGAGTGATACTTTAAACTCTTTCCTGTGGGAGATCCTCTTCCTGGTTTATTGGCACGGAGAGGGCTACCCCCACCGGTAGCCGGAATCAACGATATCGTAAAAACCCAGATATTAAAATTACAAAGTATCTCCCTCGACTCCGTGGTGTGAAGGGTCTCCATGATAACGTATCGCCATGCGGTGCCATTGGCCTTCTCCAGATCGAACAACACCCTGACGAAATGCTTACTCCGAAGGAAGGCCTCGCACAGAGCAGTTACCAGTCTGAGAATAGCATAAAATATTAAGTGGAACTTACCTAATCTGCATTGTACATAATACAGGTGGCCTACTATGCCTAAAATAAAAGCAAATCTAACATTTGCCAATCTCTTCATCATTTTGCACCCTCAGGAGGTAAGAGAAGTTGGGCAGAAACCAGCCAGTATATAGTGATTTCTTCCAAGTTTGCTTACAAAAAGTTAACATAGTAGCCATTCACCAGGAATCTGGTAGGATACCCTCAGTGCAGATTCTGCTGAACAAATGTAACAGAAAGATCATGCATCGCTGACCTAGGTCTAGAATATGGCATACGATATATCGCCCACACCATGGGCTGTATCCACGTATGTAGTGAGAGCGGAACGTAACTCAGCGTAACCCACTCACTATAAACCTGTCGTTGAATGGTTCTCCCCCTGCCTTGAGAGGTAAAGTCCAGTCGTCGGCCTTCTGCGACATTAAGACGTGCAATGAGTACTAACTGAGTACCATCCTGCCTAAAGAATGTGGAGAAAGCGGTCGCTATGGATTACAGTACCATTCTCCTGCAGAACGGGGGTGGGGGCGGCAAGACTTACTCCGAATCTTTTTTACTCGCTTCCACACCTCTGCAAGAGGTATCTTTCCGTATGTTTGCAAAGAAAAGAGGCAGCGGTTCTTCAAAATATGCCTGAACCTAGCATTACCTTGACGTAATTAACCGACGCTGAAGTTTTTTGGCGCGCTTGTTGGACTGTCGGTTCTCTCTAATGGCCGTCTCACACTCGACCGCGCACCAGGAAAGTGGGCGGCGTAAAAAATAGCCAAACAAGCTAGTAATGGTAGTTAGGCCGAAGGTGATGAGGTTCTCGCAGAAAAAAAACTCAATTGCCTCCTTAACCGACCTAAACTCTTCGAGTGGGACAAAGAAATAATTCATTTTCTGAAATGCAGTCAACCAAGACGCTCTAAGCACTACCGAGACGATTTCTCAGGCGACAACGGCCCAGATGGGACTGGCTGGGTTAAAGAAGTGTATCCGTCAGAAGCGGCGTGGCAAGTTGACACGCGGTGTCCTGCTCCTCCACGAGAAACACCCTCTCCACAAGGCCAAAGTTGCACAAGCTGCTCTGCGCGAGTGCGGATTTGAGGAGCTCAACCATCCCCCCTACAGTCCAGATATGGCCCCTAGCGACTACTTTTTATTCCGCCATCTCAAGGCTGCACTGCGTGGACGCCGGTTTGGGGACGATGAAGATGTCCAGCTCGCCGTCCAGGAGTGGATTGAACAGCAGTCGGGAGATTTCTGGTTGTCGGGAATTCGAAGCCTCAAGGACAGGTGGCGCAAGTGCATTGAAGTCGAGGGTAGTTATATTGAAAAATAATAAAACACTTTTCCTCATATCTCGTTTTCTTATATCCGAATTGCAAAACTTATTAACTGCCCCTCGTATATCAAGAGAGAGCTTTTTTCCACTAACGATAAGGTTAGACAAAATTCCATGCTACTGTCGCACATGGATCTCACGCCGTGCAAACGAAGGAGGCCACAAGTCGAGGATGAGTAGAAGAGACGCCAGAGGGATGTTTTCCTGAAGTACTCGGTTTTAAAGGAAGATAAGGCCAAAGTTCCCGTCTGTCACGCTTCCTTCCTGACCATTTTCTGTAAGTACAACGATTTTAAACGATTCCCTAAAGTTTTGGCTGTTTGGTTGTTTTGGTGTGGCTGTCACTTACGTTTTCAGAGTCTATCTGGATTTCTTCATCAAGTGGCCTAAGATTAACCAGGCTAGTGCCCCCCCCTCCCTCCCAGTACTTCCACTTAATTTAGAATTTAGCTCCACCACTGAGAAACAAAGTGAAACGATGTAAAGGCGTCTGATGCATCAGGCTAGCCTAAGATATTATCAGTAGCCTAAAGTTATTATGATGATAAGCCTAATGCTTTGTTTTGTGAATAAGGGTCAACCTACCTTAAAAATGATCACTTATGGCCAGAGCCTACTTAAATTAGTTTAAAAAAAAACATGTATAAACATTTGCATAAGAATAGTATCCGAAAAGGATAAATTGGTTTTAGGATTCCCATTTAAGACAATAATAATACATTTTATTTAAAAGCACCTTCTAAACATTCAGATAAAAGGAAAAACACAAATACAAGTTAAACAAAATGAAATGAAGCAGAGCAAGATATTTCATAGCCAGTAGGCGATGGAGGGATGAAAATGTTTTATTTCCAAGCATGAATCTGCAGCATTATTTTGAATCATCTATATTATGATTGTTTCTTAGCTCTGAAAATCTGACATTTAAATTTTCCCATTTATTTTTATTTTAGGTGTCAAGAAAAACATAGGCCAAGCTAATGGCAAGTCCTGGATGGAGCACGGCAAAGCACGCTCTGAAAATCGTGGTTGTTCAAGAGGAAATGACTAAATTAGTGCGAAGAAGCTCGTGCTTCGTGATCACATTCAATCATTCAGTTGTAGAGTGAGCCACTATGCCCGACGGGGTGCATCTGGGAAAAGGTTCCTACCTAGTAACCTGAGTGTTGC